>JAVIAB010000004.1:0-114056 GCA_032433765.1 Megaustenia siamemsis | reverse complement strand
CTCAATGCTTCCGTGTTGTTAAATTGGATCAACAGCGAGCTAGACTCTCAATGGTTCAGTTTTGTTATCTTTAGAACAACAGCGAGCTAGACTCTCAATGTTTCCGTGTTGTTAAATTGATCAACAGCGAGCTACACTCTAATGTTTCCGTGTTGTTAAATTTGATCAACAGCGAGCTAGACTCTCAATGTTTCCGTGTTGTTAAATTTACAACAGCGAGCTGATTATCAGTTTCCGTGTTGTTAAATTGATCAACAGCGAGCTAGACTCTCAATGTTTCCATGTTGTTATTTTTAAAACACAGCGAGCTAGATTCTCAATGTTTCCGTGTTGTTAAATTTGATCAACAGCGAGCTAGACTCTCAATGTTTCCGTGTAGTAACTTTAGACAACAGCGAGCTAGCTTCAATGTTTCCGTGTTGTTAAATTTGATCAACAGCGACTAGGCTCTCAATGTTTCCGTGTTGTTAAATTTGATCAACAGCGAGCTAGACTCTCAATGTTTCCGTGTTGTTAAATTTGATCAACAGCGAGATAGACTCTCAATGTTTCCGTGTAGATAATTAGAACAACAGCGACCTTGGCTCTCAATGCTTCCGTGTTGTTAAATTTGATCAACAGCGAGCTAGACTCTCAATGTTTCCGTGTAGATAACTTTAGAACAACAGCGACCTGGCTCTCAATGCTTCCGTGTTGTTAAATTGGATCAACAGCGAGCTAGACTCTCAATGTTTCAGTGTTGTTATCTTTAGAACAACAGCGAGCTAGACTCTCAATGTTTCCGTGTTGTTAAATTTGATCAACAGCGAGCTACACTCTTAATGTTTCCGTGTTGTTAAATTTGATCAACAGCGAGCTAGACTCTCAATGTTTCCGTGTTGTTAAATTTTATCAACAGCGAGCTTGATTATCAGTGTTTCCGTGTTGTTAAATTTGATCAACAGCGAGCTAGACTCTCAATGTTTCCGTGTTGTTATTTTTAATACAACAGCGAGCTAGATTCTCAATGTTTCCGTGTTGTTAAATTTGATCAACAGCGAGCTATACTCTCAATGTTTCCGTGTAGATAACTTTAGAACAACAGCGAGCTAGGCTTTCAAGTTTCCGTACTGTGAAATTTGATCAACAGCGACTAGCTCTCAATGTTTCCGTGTTGTTAAATTTGATCAACAGCGAGCTAGACTATCAATGTTTCCGTGTTGTTAAATTTGATCAACAGCGAGCTAGACTCTCAATGTTTCCGTGTTGTTAAATTTTATCAACAGCGAGCTGGATTATCAGTGTTTCCGTGTTGTTAAATTTGATCAACAGCGAGCTAGACTCTCAATGTTTCCGTGTTGTTATTTTTAAACAACAGCGACCTGGGCTCTCAATGCTTCCGTTGTTGTTAAATTGGATCAACAGCGAGCTAGACTCTCAATGTTTCCGTGTTGTTTTTTTAAAACAACAGCGAGCTAGATTCTCAATGTTTCCGTGTTGTTAAATTTGATCAACGCGAGCTAGACACTTAATGTTTCCGTGTTGTTAAATTTGATCAACAGCGAGATAGACTCTCAATGTTTCCGTGTAGATAACTTTAGAACAACAGCGACCTAGCTCTCAATGCTTCCGTGTTGTTAAATTTGATCAACAGCGAGCTAGACTCTCAATGTTTCCGTGTAGATAACTTTAGAACAACAGCGACCTGGGCTCTCAATGCTTCCGTGTTGTTAAATTTGATCAACAGCGAGCTAGACTATCAATGTTTCCGTGTTGTTAAATTTGATCAACAGCGAGCTAGACTCTCAATGTTCCGTGTTGTTAAATTTTATCAACAGCGAGCTGGATATCATGTTTCCGTGTTGTTAAATTTGATCAACAGCGAGCTAGACTCTCAATGTTTCCGTGTTGTTATTTTTAAAACAACAGCGACCTGGGCTCTCAATGCTACCGTGTTGTTAAATTTGGATCAACAGCGAGCTAGACTCTCAATGTTTCCGTGTTGTTATTTTTAAAACGCGCGAGCTAGATTCTCAATGTTTCCGTGTTGTTAAATTTGATCAACAGCGAGCTAGACTCTCAATGTTTCCGTGTAGTTAACTTTATAACAAGAGCGAGCTAGGCTTTCAATGTTTCCGTGTTGTTAAATTTGATCAACAGCGACTAGGCTCTCAATGTTTCCGTGTTGTTAAATTTGATCAACAGCGAGCTAGACTATCAATGTTTCCGTGTTGTTAAATTTGATCAACAGCGAGCTAGACTCTCAATGTTCCCGTGTTTTAATTTTATCAACAGCGAGCTAGGATATCGTGTTTCCGTGTTGTTAAATTTGATCAACAGCGAGCTACACCTAATGTTTCCGTGTTGTTAAATTTGATCAACAGCGAGATAGACTCTCAATGTTTCCGTGTAGATAACTTTAGAACAACAGCGACCTTGGCTCTCAATGCTTCCGTGTTGTTAAATTTGATCAACAGCACTAGACTCTCAATGTTTCCGTGTAGATAACTTTAGAACAACAGCGACCTGGCTCTCAATGCTTCCGTGTTGTTAAATTGGATCAACAGCGAGCTAGACTCTCAATGTTTCAGTGTTGTTATCTTTAGAACAACAGCGAGCTAGACTCTCAATGTTCCGTGTTGTTAAATTGATCAACAGCGAGCTACACCCTTAATGTTTCGTGTTGTTTAAATTTGATCAACAGCGAGCTAGACTCTCAATGTTTCCGTGTAGTAAATTTAGACAACAGCGACCTGGGCTCTCAATGCTTCCGTGTTGTTAAATTGGATCAACAGCGAGCTAGACTCTCAATGTTTCCGTGTAGTAACTTTTTAAACAACAGCGACTGATTCTCAATGCTTTCCGTGTTGTTAAATTTGATCAACAGCGAGCTAGACTCTCAATGTTTCCGTGTAGATAACTTTAGAACAACAGCGACCTGGGCTCACAGTGTTTCCGTTTTGTAAAATTTGATCAACAGCGAGCTAGACTCTCAAATGTTTCCGTGTTGTTAACTTTAGAACAACAGAGACTCACTCTTACTGTTTCCGTGTTGTTAAATTTGATCAACAGCGAGCTAGGCTCTCTGTTTCCGTGTTGTTAAATGGATCAACAGCGAATAGACTCTCAATGTTTCCGTGTAGATAACTTTAGAACAACAGCGACCTGGGCTCTCAATGTTCCGTGTTGTTAAATTGATCAACAGCGAGCTAGACTCTCAATGGTTCGTTTTGTTATCTTTAGAACACAGCGACTAGACTCTCAATGTTTCCGTGTTGTTAAATTTGTCAACAGCGAGCTACACTCTTAATGTTTCCGTGTTGTTAAATTTGATCAACAGCGAGCTAGACTCTCAATGTTTCCGTGTTGTTAAATTTTATCAACAGCGAGCTTGATATCAGTGTTTCCGTGTTGTTTAAATTTGATCACAGCGAGCTAGACTCTCAATGTTTCCGTGTTGTTATTTTTAAAACAACAGCGAGCTAGATCTCAATGTTTCCGTGTTGTTAAATTTGATTGTCAACATCGAGCTATACTCTCAATGTTCCGTGTAGATAACTTAGAACAACAGCGAGCTAGGCTTTCAATGTTTCCGTATTGTGAAATTTGATCAACAGCGAACTAGGCTCTCAATGTTTCCGTGTTGTTAAATTTGATCAACAGCGAGCTACACTCGTAATGTTTCCGTGTTGTTAAATTTTATCAACAGCGAGCTAGACTCTCAATGTTTCCGTGTGTTAAATTTTATCAACAGCGAGCTTGATTGTCAGTGTTTCCGTGTTGTTAAATTGGATCAACAGCGAGCTAGACTCTCAATGTTTCCGTGTTGTTATTTTTAAAACAGCAGCGAGCTAGATTCTCAATGTTTCCGTGTTGTTAAATTTGATCAACTGCGAGCTAGACTCTCAATGTTTCCGTGTAGATAACTTTAGAACAACAGCGAGCTAGGCTTTCAATGTTTCCGAGTTGTTAAATTTGATCAACAGCGAACTAGGCTCTCAATGTTTCCGTGTTGTTAAATTTGATCAACAGCGAGCTAGACTATCAATGTTTCCGTGTTGTTAAATTTGATCAACAGCGAGATAGACTCTCAATGTTTCCGTGTAGATAACTTTAGAACAACAGCGACTTGGCTCTCAATGCTTCCGTGTTGTTAAATTGATCAACAGCAGCTAGACTCTCAATGTTTCCGTGTAGATAACTTTAGAACAACAGCGACCTGGGCTCTCAATGCTTCCGTGTGTTAAATTGGATCAACAGCGAGCTAGACTCTCATGTTTCAGTGTTGTTATCTTTAGAACAACAGCGAGCTAGACTCTCAATGTTTCCGTGTAGATAACTTTAGAACAACAGCGACCTGGGGTCTCAATGCTTCCGTGTTGTTAAATTGGTTCAACAGCGAGCTAGACTCTCAATGTTTCCGTGTTGTTATTTTAAAACAACAGCGAGCCAGATTCTCAATGTTTCCGTGTTGTTAAATTGATAAACAGCGAGCTAGACTCTCATGTTTCCGTGTAGATAACTTAGAACAACAGCGACCTGGGCTCACAGTGTTTTCCGTTTTGTAAAATTTGATCAACAGCGAGCTAGACTCGAAATGTTTCCGTGTTGTTAACTTTAGAACAACAGAGAGCTAGACTCTTAATGTTTCCGTGTTGTTAAATTTGATCAACAGCGAGCTAGGCTCTCAATGTTTCCGTGTGTTAAATGTGATCAACAGCGAGATAGACTCTCAATGTTTCCGTGTAGATAACTTTAGAACAACAGCGACCAGGGCTCTCAATGCTTCCGTGTTGTTAAATTGGATCAACAGCGAGCTAGACTCTCAATGGTTCAGTTTTGTTATCTTTAGAACAACAGCGAGCTAGACTCTCAATGTTTCCGTGTTGTTAAATTGATCAACAGCGAGCTACACTCTTAATGTTTCCGTGTTGTTAAATTTGATCAACAGCGAGCTAGACTCTCAATGTTTCCGTGTTGTTAAATTTTATCAACAGCGAGCTTGATTATCAGTGTTTCCGTGTTGTTAATTTGATCAACAGCGAGCAAGACTCTCAATGTTTCCATGTTGTTATTTTTAAAACAGCAGCGAGCTAGATTCTCAATGTTTCCGTGTTGTTAAATTTGATCAACAGCGAGCTAGACTCTCAATGTTTCCGTGTAGATAACTTTAGAACAACAGCGAGCTAGGCTTTCAATGTTTCCGTGTTGTTAAATTTGATCAACAGCGAACTAGGCTCTCAATGTTTCCGTGTTGTTAAATTTGATCAACAGCGAGCTAGACTATCATGTTTCCGTCTTGTTAAATTTGATCAACAGCGAGCTAGACTCTCAATGTTTCCGTGTTGTTAAATTTTATCAACAGCGAGCTGGATTATCAGTGTTTCCGTGTTGTTAAATTTGATCAACAGCGAGCTAGACTCTTAATGTTTCCGTGTTGTTAAATTTGATCAACAGCGAGATAGACTCTCAATGTTTCCGTGTAGATAACTTTAGAACAACAGCGACCTTGGCTCTCAATGCTTCCGTGTTGTTAAATTTGATCAACAGCAAGCTAGACTCTCAATGTTTCCGTGTAGATAACTTTAGAAGAACAGCGACCTGGGCTCTCAATGCTTCCGTGTTGTTAAATTGGATCAACAGCGAGCTAGACTCTCAATGTTTCCGTGTTGTTATTTTTAAAACAGCAGCGAGCTAGATTCTCAATGTTTCCGTGTTGTTAAATTTGATCAACAGCGAGCTAGACTCTCAATGTTTCCGTGTAGATAACTTTAGAACAACAGCGAGCTAGGCTTTCAATGTTTCGAGTTGTTAAATTTGATCAACAGCGAACTAGGCTCTCAATGTTTCCGTGTTGTTAAATTTGATCAACAGCGAGCTAGACTATCAATGTTTCCGTGTTGTTAATTGATCAACAGCGAGATAGACTCTCAATGTTTCCGTGTAGATAACTTTAGAACAACAGCGACCTTGGCTCTCAATGCTTCCGTGTTGTTAAATTTGATCAACAGCAAGCTAGACTCTCAATGTTTCCGTGTAGATAACTTTAGAACAACAGCGACCTGGGCTCTCAATGCTTCCGTGTTGTTAAATTGGATCAACAGCGAGCTAGACTCTCAATGTTTCAGTGTTGTTATCTTTAGAACAACAGCGAGCTAGACTCTCAATGTTTCCGTGTAGATAACTTTAGAACAACAGCGACCTGGGGTCTCAATGCTTCCGTGTTGTTAAATTGGTTCAACAGCGAGCTAGACTCTCAATGTTTCCGTGTTGTTATTTTTAAAACAACAGCCACTAGATTCTCAATGTTTCCGTGTTGTTAAATTTGATCAACAGCGAGCTAGACTCTCAATGTTTCCGTGTAGATAACTTTAGAACAACAGCGACCTGGGCTCACAGTGTTTCCGTTTTGTAAAATTTGATCAACAGCGAGCTAGACTCGAAATGTTTCCGTGTTGTTAACTTTAGAACACAGAGAGCTAGACTCTTAATGTTTCCGTGTTGTTAAATTTGATCAACAGCGAGCTAGGCTCTCAATGTTTCCGTGTTGTTAAATGTGATCAACAGCGAGATAGACTCTCAATGTTTCCGTGTAGATAACTTTAGAACAACAGCGACCGGCTCTCAATGCTTCGTGTGTTGTTAAATTGGATTCAACAGCGAGCTAGACTCTCAATGGTTCAGTTTTTGTTATCTTTAGAACAACAGCGAGCTAGACTCTCAATGTTTCCGTGTTGTTAAAATTTGATCAACAGCGAGCTACACTCTTAATGTTTCCGTGTTGTTTAAATTTGATCAACAGCGAGCTAGACTCTCAATGTTTCCGTGTTGTTAAATTTTATCAACAGCGAGCTTGATTATCAGTGTTCCGTGTTGTTAAATTTGATCAACAGCGAGCAAGACTCTCAATGTTTCCATGTTGTTTTTTTAAAACAGCAGCGAGCTAGATTCTCAATGTTTCCGTGTTGTTAAATTTGATCAACAGCGAGCTAGACTCTCATGTTTCCGTGTAGATAACTTTAGAACAACAGCGAGCTAGGCTTTCAATGTTTCCGTGTTGTTAAATTTGATCAACGCGAACTAGGCTCTCAATGTTTCCGTGTTGTTAAATTTGATCAACAGCGAGCTAGACTATCAATGTTTTCCGTGTTGTTAAATTTGATCAACAGCGAGCTAGACTCCAATGTTTCCGTGTTGTTAAATTTTATCAACAGCGAGCTGATTATCAGTGTTTCCGTGTTGTTAAATTTGATCACAGCGAGCTAGACTCTTAATGTTTCCGTGTTTAAATTTGATCAACAGCGAGATAGACTCTCAATGTTTCCGTGTAGATAACTTAGAACAACAGCGACCTTGCTCTCATGCTTCCGTGTTGTTAAATTTGATCAACAGCAAGCTAGACTCTCAATGTTTCCGTGTAGATAACTTTAGAAGAACAGCGACCTGGGCTCTCAATGCTTCCGTGTTGTTAAATTGGATCAACAGCGAGCTAGACTCTCAATGTTTCAGTGTTGTTATCTTTAGAACAACAGCGAGATAGACTCTCAATGTTTCCGTGTTGTTAAATTTATCAACAGTGAGCTACACTCTTAATGTTTCCGTGTGTTAAATTTGATCAACAGCGAGCTAGACTCTCAATGTTTCCGTGTAGATAACTTTAGAACAACAGCGACCTGGGCTCTCAATGCTTCCGTGTTGTTAAATTGGATCAACAGCGAGCTAGACTCTCAATGTTTCCGTGTTGTTATTTAAAACAACAGCGAGCTAGATTCTCAATGTTTCCGTGTTGTTAAATTTGATCAACAGCGAGCTAGACTCTCAATGTTTCCGTGTAGATAACTTTAGGACAACAGCGACTGGCTCACAGTGTTTCCGTTTTGTAAATTTGATCAACAGCGAGCTAGACTCGAAATGTTTCTGTGTTGTTAACTTTAGAACAACAGAGAGCTAGACTCTTAATGTTTCCGTGTTGTTAAATTTGATCAACAGCGAGCTAGGCTATCAATGTTTCCGTGTTGTTAAATTGATCAACAGCGAGATAGACTCTCAATGTTTCCGTGTAGATAACTTTAGAACAACAGCGACCTGGGCTCTCAATGCTTCCGTGTTGTTAAATTGGATCAACAGCGAGCTAGACTCTCAATGTTCAGTGTTGTTATCCTTAGAACAACAGCGAGCTAGACTCTCAATGTTTCCGTGTTGTTAAATTTGATCAACAGCGAGCTACACTCGTAATGTTTCCGTGTTGTTAAATTTGATCAACAGCGAGCTAGACTCTCAATGTTTCCGTGTTGTTAAATTTTATCAACAGCGAGCTTGATTATCTGTTTCCGTGTTGTTAAATTGGATCAACAGCGAGCTAGACTCTCAATGTTTCCGTGTTGTTATTTTTAAAACAGCAGCGAGCTAGATTCTCAATGTTTCCGTGTTGTTAAATTGATCAACAGCGAGCTACACTCTTAATGTTTCCGTGTTGTTAAATTTGATCAACAGCGAGCTAGACTCTCAATGTTTCCGTGTTGTTAAATTTTATCAACAGCGAGCTTGATTATCAGTGTTTCCGTGTTGTTAAATTTGATCAACAGCGAGCAAGACTCTCAATGTTTCCATGTTGTTATTTTTAAAAAGCAGCGAGCTAGATTCTCAATGTTTCCGTGTTGTTAAATTTGATCAACAGCGAGCTAGACTCTCAATGTTTCCGTGTAGATAACTTTAGAACAACAGCGAGCTAGGCTTTCAATGTTTCCGTGTTGTTAAATTGATCAACAGCGAACTAGGCTCTCAATGTTTCCGTGTTGTTAAATTTGATCAACAGCGAGCTAGACTATCAATGTTTCCGTGTTGTTAAATTTGATCAACAGCGAGCTAGACTCTCAATGTTTCCGTGTTGTTAAATTTTATCAACAGCGAGCTGGATTATCAGTGTTTCCGTGTTGTTAAATTTGATCAACAGCGAGCTAGACTCTTAATGTTTCCGTGTTGTTAAATTTGATCAACAGCGAGATAGACTCTCAATGTTTCCGTGTAGATAACTTTAGAACAACAGCGACCTTGGCTCTCAATGCTTCCGTGTTGTTAAATTTGATCAACAGCAAGCTAGACTCTCAATGTTTCCGTGTAGATAACTTTAGAAGAACAGCGACCTGGGCTCTCAATGCTTCCGTGTTGTTAAATTGGATCAACAGCGAGCTAGACTCTCAATGTTTCAGTGTTGTTATCTTTAGAACAACAGCGAGCTAGACTCTCAATGTATCCGTGTTGTTAAATTTGATCAACAGTGAGCTACACTCTTAATGTTTCCGTGTTGTTAAATTTGATCAACAGCGAGCTAGACTCTCAATGTTTCCGTGTAGATAACTTTAGAACAACAGCGACCTGGGCTCTCAATGCTTCCGTGTTGTTAAATTGGATCAACAGCGAGCTAGACTCTCAATGTTTCCGTGTTGTTATTTTAAAACAACAGCGAGCTAGATTCTCAATGTTTCCGTGTTGTTAAATTTGATCAACAGCGAGCTAGACTCTCAATGTTTCCGTGTAGATAACTTTAGAACAACAGCGACCTGGGCTCTCAATGCTTCCGTGTTGTTAAATTGGATCAACAGCGAGCTAGACTCTCAATGTTTCCGTGTTGTTATTTTTAAAACAACAGCGAGCTAGATTCTCAATGTTTCCGTGTTGTTAAATTTGATCAACAGCGAGCTAGACTCTCAATGTTTCCGTGTAGATAACTTTAGGACAACAGCGACCTGGGCTCACAGTGTTTCCGTTTTGTAAATTTGATCAACAGCGAGCTAGACTCGAAATGTTTCCGTGTTGTTAACTTTAGAACAACAGAGAGCTAGACTCTTAATGTTTCCGTGTTGTTAAATTTGATCAACAGCGAGCTAGGCTCTCAATGTTTCCGTGTTGTTAAATGTGATCAACAGCGAGATAGACTCTCAATGTTTCCGTGTAGATAACTTTAGAACAACAGCGACCTGGGCTCACAGTGTTTCCGTTTTGTAAAATTTGATCAACAGCGAGCTAGACTCGAAATGTTTCCGTGTTGTTAACTTTAGAACAACAGAGAGCTAGACTCTTAATGTTTCCGTGTTGTTAAATTTGATCAACAGCGAGCTACACTCGTAATGTTTCCGTGTTGTTAAATTTGATCAACAGCGAGCTAGACTCTCAATGTTTCCGTGTTGTTAAATTTTATCAACAGCGAGCTTGATTATCGGTGTTTCCGTGTTGTTAAATTGGATCAACAGCGAGATAGACTCTCAATGTTTCCGTTTGTTATTTTTAAAACAGCAGCGAGCTAATTCTCAATGTTTCCGTGTTGTTAAATTTGATCAACAGCGAGCTAGACTCTCAATGTTTCCGTGTAGATAACTTTAGAACAACAGCGAGCTAGGCTTTCAATGTTTCCGAGTTGTTAAATTTGATCAACAGCGAACTAGGCTCTCAATGTTTCCGTGTTGTTAAATTTGATCAACAGCGAGCTAGACTATCAATGTTTCCGTGTTGTTAAATTTGATCAACAGCGAGCTAGACTCTTAATGTTTCCGTGTTGTTAAATTTGATCAACTGCGAGATAGACTCTCAATGTTTCCGTGTAGATAACTTTAGAACAACAGCGACCTTGGCTCTCAATGCTTCCGTGTTGTTAAATTTGATCAACTGCAAGCTAGACTCTCAATGTTTCCGTGTAGATAACTTTAGAACAACAGCGACCTGGGCTCTCAATGCTTCCGTGTTGTTAAATTGGATCAACAGCGAGCTAGACTCTCAATGTTTCAGTGTTGTTATCTTTAGAACAACAGCGAGCTAGACTCTCAATGTTTCCGTGTAGATAACTTTAGAACAACAGCGACCTGGGGTCTCAATGCTTCCGTGTTGTTAAATTGGTTCAACAGCGAGCTAGACTCTCAATGTTTCCGTGTTGTTATTTTAAAACAACAGCCAGCTAGATTCTCAATGTTTCCGTGTTGTTAAATTTGATCAACAGCGAGCTAGACTCTCAATGTTTCCGTGTAGATAACTTTAGAACAACAGCGACCTGGGCTCACAGTGTTTCCGTTTTGTAAAATTTGATCAACAGCGAGCTAGACTCGAAATGTTTCCGTGTTGTTAACTTTAGAACAACGAGAGCTAGACTCTTAATGTTTCCGTGTTGTTAAATTTGATCAACAGCGAGCTAGGCTCTTAATGTTTCCGTGTTGTTAAATGTGATCAACAGCGAGATAGACTCTCAATGTTTCCGTGTATATAACTTTAGAACAACAGCGACCTGGGCTCTCAATGCTTCCGTGTGTTAAATTGGATCAACAGCGAGCTAGACTCTCAATGGTTCAGTTTTGTTATTTAGAACAACAGCGAGCTAGACTCTCAATGTTTCCGTGTTGTTAAATTTGATCAACAGCGAGCTACACTCTTAATGTTTCCGTGTTTGTTAAATTTGATCAACAGCGAGCTAGACTCTCAATGTTTCCGTGTTGTTATTTTTAAACAACAGCGACCTGGGCCTCAATGCTTCCGTGTTGTTAAATTGGATCAACAGCGAGCTAGACTCTCAATGTTTCCGTGTTGTTTTTTTTAAACAACAGCGAGCTAGATTCTCAATGTTTCCGTGTTGTTAAATTTGATCAACAGCGAGATAGACTCTCAATGTTCCCGTGTAGATAACTTTAGAACAACAGCGACCTTGGCTCTCAATGCTTCCGTGTTGTTAAATTTGATCAACAGCGAGCTAGACTCTCAATGTTTCCGTGTAGATAACTTTAGAACAACAGCGACCTTGGCTCTCGATGCTTCCGTGTTGTTAAATTTGATCAACAGCGAGCTAGACTCTCAATGTTTCCGTGTTGTTAAATTTTATCAACAGCGAGCTGTATTATCAGTGTTTCCGTGTTATTAAATTTGATCAACAGCGAGCTAGACTCTCAATGTTTCCGTGTTGTTATTTTTAAAACAACAGCGACCTGGCTCTCAATGCTTCCGTGTTGTTAAATTGGATCAACAGCGAGCTAGACTCTCAATGTTTCCGTGTTTTTTTTTAAAACAACAGCGAGCTAGATTCTCAATGTTTCCGTGTTGTTAAATTTGATCAACAGCGAGCTAGACTCTTAATGTTTCCGTGTTGTTAAATTTGATCACAGCGAGCTAGACTCTCAATGTTTCCGTGTAGATAACTTTAGAACAACAGCGACCTGGGCTCTCAATGCTTCCGTGTTGTTAAATTTGATCAACAGCGAGCTAGACTATCAATGTTTCCGTCTTGTAAATTTGATCAACAGCGAGCTAGACTCTCAATGTTTCCGTGTTGTTAAATTTTATCAACAGCGAGCTGGATATAAGTGTTTCCGTGTTGTTAAATTTGATCAACAGCGAGCTAGACTCTCAATGTTTCCGTGTTGTTATTTTTAAAACAACAGCGACCTGGGCTCTCAATGCTTCCGTGTTGTTAAATTGGATCAACAGCGAGCTAGACTCTCAATGTTTCCGTGTGTTATTTTTAAAACAGCAGCGAGCTAGATCTCAATGTTTCCGTGTTGTTAAATTTGATCAACAGCGAGCTAGATTCTCATGTTTCCGTGTAGATAACTTTAGAACAACAGCGAGCTAGGCTTTCAATGTTTCCGTGTTGTTAAATTTGATCAACAGCGAACTAGGCTCTCAATGTTTCCGTGTTGTTAAATTTGATCAACAGCGAGCTAGACTATCAATGTTTCCGTGTTGTTAAATTTGATCAACAGCGAGCTAGACTCTCAATGTTTCCGTGTTGTTAAATTTTCAACAGCGAGCTGGATTATCAGTGTTTCCGTGTTGTTAAATTTGATCAACAGCGAGCTAGACTCTTAATGTTTCCGTGTTGTTAAATTTGATCAACAGCGAGATAGACTCTCAATGTTTCCGTGTAGATAACTTTAGAACAACAGCGACCTTGGCTCTCAATGCTTCCGTGTTGTTAAATTTGATCAACAGCAAGCTAGACTCTCAATGTTTCCGTGTAATAACTTTAGAACAACAGCGACCTGGGCTCTCAATGCTTCCGTGTTGTTAAATTGGATCAACAGCGAGCTAGACTCTCAATGTTTCAGTGTTGTTATCTTTAGAACACAGCGAGCTAGACTCTCAATGTTTCCGTGTTGTTAAATTTGATCAACAGTGAGCTACACTCTTAATGTTTCCGTGTTGTTAAATTTGATCAACAGCGAGCTAGACTCTCAATGTTTCCGTGTTGTTAAATTTTATCAACAGCGAGCTTGATTATCAGTGTTTCCGTGTTGTTAAATTTGATCAACAGCGAGCTAGACTCTCAATGTTTCCGTGTTGTTATTTTTAATACAACAGCGAGCTAGATTCTCAATGTTTCCGTGTTGTTAAATTTGATCAACAGCGAGCTATACTCTCAATGTTTCCGTGTAGATAACTTTACAACAGCGAGCTAGGCTTCAATGTTTCCGTACTGTGAAATTTGATCAACAGCGAACTAGGCTCTCAATGTTTCCGTGTTGTTAAATTTGATCAACAGCGAGCTAGACTATCAATGTTTCCGTGTTGTTAAATTTGATCAACAGCGAGCGAGACTCTCAATGTTTCCGTGTTGTTAAATTTTAATCACAGCGAGCTGGATTATCAGTGTTTCCGTGTTGTTAAATTTGATCAACAGCGAGCTAGACTCTCAATGTTTCCGTGTTGTTATTTTTAAAACAACAGCGACCTGGGCTCTCAATGCTTCCGTGTTGTTAAATTGATCAACAGCGAGCTAGACTCTCAATGTTTCTGTGTTGTTTTTTTTAAAACAACAGCGAGCTAGATTCTCAATGTTTCCGTGTTGTTAAATTTGATCAACAGCGAGCTAGACTCTTAATGTTTCCGTGTTGTTAAATTTGATCAACAGCGAGATAGACTCTCAATGTTTCCGGTGTAGATAACTTTAGAACAACAGCGACCTTGGCTCTCAATGCTTCCGTGTTGTTAAATTGATCAACAGCGAGCTAGACTCTCAATGTTTCCGTGTAGATAACTTTAGAACAACAGCGACCTGGGCTCTCAATGCTTCCGTGTTGTTAAATTTGATCAACAGCGAGCTAGACTATCAATGTTTCCGTCTTGTTAAATTGATCAACAGCGAGCTAGACTCTCAATGTTTCCGTGTTGTTAAATTTATCAACAGCGAGCTGGATTATCAGTGTTTCCGTGTTGTTAAATTTGATCAACAGCGAGCTAGACTCTCAATGTTTCCGTGTTGTTATTTTTAAAACAACAGCGACTGGGCTCTCAATGCTACCGTGTTGTTAAATTGATCAACAGCGAGCTAGACTCTCAATGTTTCCGTGTTGTTATTTTTAAAACAGCAGCGAGCTAGATTCTCAATGTTTCCGTGTTGTTAAATTTGATCAACAGCGAGCTAGACTCTCAATGTTTCCGTGTAGATAACTTTAGAACAAAGAGCGAGCTAGGCTTTCAATGTTTCCGTGTTGTTAAATTTGATCAACAGCGAACTAGGCTCTCAATGTTTTCCGTGTTGTTAAATTTGATCAACAGCGAGCTAGACTATCAATGTTTCCGTGTTGTTAAATTTGATCAACAGCGAGCTAGACTCTCAATGTTCCCGTGTTTTTTAATTTTATCAACAGCGAGCTGGATTATCAGTGTTTCCGTGTTGTTAAATTTTGATCAACAGCGAGCTAGACTCTTAATGTTTCCGTGTTGTTAAATTTGATCAACAGCGAGATAGACTCTCAATGTTTCCGTGTAGATAACTTTAGAACAACAGCGACCTTGGCTCTCAATGCTTCCGTGTTGTTAAATTTGATCAACAGCAAGCTAGACTCTCAATGTTTCCGTGTAGATAACTTTAGACAACAGCGACCTGGGCTCTCAATGCTTCCGTGTTGTTAAATTGGATCAACAGCGAGCTAGACTCTCAATGTTTCAGTGTTGTTATCTTTAGAACAACAGCGAGCTAGACTCTCAATGTTTCCGTGTTGTTAAATTTGATCAACAGTGAGCTACACCTTAATGTTTCCGTGTTGTTAAATTTGATCAACAGCGAGCTAGACTCTCAATGTTTCCGTGTAGATAACTTTAGAACAACAGCGACCTGGGCTCTCAATGCTTCCGTGTTGTTAAATTGGATCAACAGCGAGCTAGACTCTCAATGTTTCCGTGTTGTTATTTTTAAAACAACAGCGAACTAGATTCTCAATGTTTCCGTGTTGTTAAATTTGATCAACAGCGAGCTAGACTCTCAATGTTTCCGTGTAGATAACTTTAGAACAACAGCGACCTGGCTCACAGTGTTTCCGTTTTGTAAATTTGATCAACAGCGAGCTAGACTCGAATGTTTCCGTGTTGTTAACTTTAGAACAACAGAGAGCTAGACTCTTAATGTTCCGTGTTGTTAAATTTGATCAACAGCGAGCTAGGCTCTCAATGTTTCCGTGTTGTTAAATGTGATCAACAGCGAGATAGACTCTCAATGTTTCCGTGTAGATAACTTTAGAACAACAGCGACCTGGGCTCTCAATGCATCCGTGTTGTTAAATTGGATCAACAGCGAGCTAGACTCTCAATGGTTCAGTTTTGTTATCTTTAGAACAACAGCGAGCTAGACTCTCAATGTTTCCGTGTTGTTAAATTTGTTCAACAGCGAGCTACACTCTTAATGTTTCCGTGTTGTTAAATTTGATCAACAGCGAGCTAGACTCTCAATGTTTCCGTGTTGTTAAATTTTATCAACGCGAGCTTGATTATCAGTGTTTCCGTGTTGTTAAATTTGATCAACAGCGAGCTAGACTCTCAATGTTTCCGTGTTGTTATTTTAAAACAACAGCGAGCTAGATTCTCAATGTTTCCGTGTTGTTAAATTTGATCAACATCGAGCTATACTCTCAATGTTTCCGTGTAGATAACTTTAGAACAACAGCGAGCTAGGCTTCAATGTTTCCGTATTGTGAAATTTGATCAACAGCGAACTAGGCTCTCAATGTTTCCGTGTTGTTAAATTTGATCAACAGCGAGCTAGACTATCAATGTTTCCGTCTTGTTAAATTTGATCAACAGCGAGCTAGACTCTCAATGTTTCCGTGTTGTTAAATTTATGAACAGCGAGCTGGATTATCAGTGTTCCGTGTTGTTAAATTTGATCAACAGCGAGCTAGACTCTCAATGTTTCCGTGTTGTTATTTTTAAAACAACAGCGACCTGGGCTCTCAATGCTTCCGTGTTGTTAAATTGGATCAACAGCGAGCTAGACTCTCAATGTTTCCGTGTTTTTTTTTTAAAACAACAGCGAGCTAGATTCTCAATGTTTCCGTGTTGTTAAATTTGATCAACAGCGAGCTAGACTCTTAATGTTTCCGTGTTGTTAAATTTGATCAACAGCGAGATAGACTCTCAATGTTTCCGTGTAGATAACTTTAGAACAACAGCGACCTTGGCTCTCAATGCTTCCGTGTTGTTAAATTTGATCAACAGCGAGCTAGACTCTCAATGTTTCCGTGTAGATAACTTTAGAACAACAGCGACCTGGGCTCTCAATGCTTCCGTGTTGTTAAATTTGATCAACAGCGAGCTAGACTATCAATGTTTCCGTCTTGTTAAATTTGATCAACAGCGAGCTAGACTCTCAATGTTTCCGTGTTGTTAAATTTTATCAACAGCGAGCTGGATTATCAGTGTTTCCGTGTTGTTAAATTTGATCAACAGCGACTAGACTCTCAATGTTTCCGTGTTGTTATTTTTAAAACAACAGCGACCTGGGCTCTCAATGCTTCCGTGTTGTTAAATTGGATCAACAGCGGCTAGACTCTGAATGTTTCCGTGTTGTTATTTTTAAAACAGCACGAGCTAGATTCTCAATGTTTCCGTGTTGTTTAAATTTGATCAACAGCGAGCTAGACTCTCAATGTTTCCGTGTAGATAACTTTAGAACAAGAGCGAGCTAGGCTTTCAATGTTTCCGTGTTGTTAATTTGATCAACAGCGAACTAGGCTCTCAATGTTTCCGTGTTGTTAAATTTGATCAACAGCGAGCTAGACTATCAATGTTTCCGTGTTGTTAAATTTGATCAACAGCGAGCTAGACTCTCAATGTTTCCGTGTTTTTAAATTTTATCAACAGCGAGCTGGATTATCATGTTTCCGTGTTGTTAAATTGATCAACAGCGAGCTAGACTCTTATGTTTCCGTGTTGTTAAATTTGATCAACAGCGAGATAGACTCTCAATGTTTCCGTGTAGATAACTTTAGAACAACAGCGACCTTGGCTCTCAATGCTTCCGTGTTGTTAAATTTGATCAACAGCAAGCTAGACTCTCAATGTTTCCGTGTAGATAACTTTAGAACAACAGCGACCTGGGCTCTCAATGCTCCGTGTTGTTAAATTGGATCAACAGCGAGCTAGACTCTCATGTTTCAGTGTTGTTATCTTTAGAACAACAGCGAGCTAGACTCTCAATGTTTCCGTGTTGTTAAATTTGATCAACAGTGAGCTACTCTCTTAATGTTTCCGTGTTGTTAAATTTGATCAACAGCGAGCTAGACTCTCAATGTTTCCGTGTAGATAACTTTAGAACAACAGCGACCTGGGCTCTCAATGCTTCCGTGTTGTTAAATTTGATCAACAGCGAGCTAGACTCTCAATGTTTCCGTGTTATTTTTAAACAACAGCGAGCTAGATTCTCAATGTTTCCGTGTTGTTAAATTTGATCAACAGCGAGCTAGACTCTCAATGTTTCCGTGTAGATAACTTTAGAACAACAGCGACCTGGGCTCACAGTGTTTCCGTGTTGTAAATTTGATCAACAGCGAGCTAGACTCGAATGTTTCCGTGTTGTTAACTTTAGAACAACGAGAGCTAGACTCTCAATGTTTCCGTGTAGATAACTTTAGAACAACAGCGACCTGGGCTCACAGTGTTCCGTTTTGTAAATTTGATCAACAGCGAGCTAGACTCGAAATGTTTCCGTGTTGTAACTTTAGAACAACAGAGAGCTAGACCTTAATGTTTCCGTGTTGTTAAATTTGATCAACAGCGAGCTAGACTCTCAATGTTTCAGTTTTGTTATCTTTAGAACAACAGCGAGCTAGACTCTCAATGTTTCCGGTTTTAAATTTGTTCAACAGCGAGCTACACTCTTAATGTTTCCGTGTTGTTAAATTTGATCAACAGCGAGCTAGACTCTCAATGTTTCCGTGTTGTTAAATTTATCAACAGCGAGCTGATTATCAGTGTTTCCGTGTTGTTAAATTTGATCAACAGCGAGCTAGACTCTCAATGTTTCCGTGTTGTTATTTTTAAAACAACAGCGAGCTAGATTCTCAATGTTTCCGTGTTGTTAAATTGATCAACATCGAGCTATACTCTCAATGTTTCCGTGTAGATAACTTTAGAACAACAGCGAGCTAGGCTTTCAATGTTTCCGTATTGTGAAATTTGATCAACAGCGAACTAGGCTCTCAATGTTTCCGTGTTGTTAAATTTGATCAACAGCGAGCTAGACTATCAATGTTTCCGTCTTGTTAAATTTGATCAAGCGAGCTAGACTCTCATGTTTCCGTGTTGTTAATTTTATGAACAGCGAGCTGGATTATCAGTGTTTCCGTGTTGTTAAATTTGATCAACAGCGAGCTAGACTCTCAATGTTTCCGTGTTGTTATTTTTAAAACAACAGCGACCTGGGCTCTCAATGCTTCCGTGTTGTTAAATTGGATCAACAGCGAGCTAGACTCTCAATGTTTCCGTGTTTTTTTTTTTAAAACAACAGCGAGCTAGATTCTCAATGTTTCCGTGTTGTTAAATTTGACCAGCGAGCTAGACTCTTAATGTTTCCGTGTTGTTAAATTTGATCAACAGCGAGATAGACTCTCAATGTTTCCGTGTAGATAACTTTAAACAACAGCGACCTTGGCTCTCAATGCTTTCCGTGTTGTTAAATTTGATCAACAGCGAGCTAGACTCTCAATGTTTCCGTGTAGATAACTTTAGAACAACAGCGACCTGGGCTCTCAATGCTTCCGTGTTGTTAAATTTGATCAACAGCGAGCTAGACTATCAATGTTTCCGTCTTGTTAAATTTGATCAACAGCGAGCTAGACTCTCAATGTTTCCGTGTTGTTAAATTTTATCAACAGCGAGCTGGATTATCAGTGTTTCCGTGTTGTTAAATTTGATCAACAGCGAGCTAGACTCTCAATGTTTCCGTGTTGTTATTTTTAAAACAACAGCGACTGGGCTCTCAATGCTTCCGTGTTGTTAAATTGGATCAACAGCGAGCTAGACTCTGAATGTTTCCGTGTTGTTATTTTTAAAACAGCAGCGAGCTAGATTCTCAATGTTTCCGTGTTGTTAAATTTGATCAACAGCGAGCTAGACTCTCAATGTTTCCGTGTAGATAACTTTAGAACAAAGCGAGCTAGGCTTTCAATGTTTCCGTGTTGTTAAATTTGATCAACAGCGAACTAGGCTCTCAATGTTTCCGTGTTGTTAAATTTGATCAACAGCGAGCTAGACTATCAATGTTTCCGTGTTGTTAAATTTGATCAACAGCGAGCTAGACTCCAATGTTTCCGTGTTTTAAATTTTATCACAGCGAGCTGATCAGTGTTTCCGTGTTGTTAAATTTGATCAAACAGCGAGCTAGACTCTTAATGTTTCCGTGTTGTTAAATTTGATCAACAGCGAGATAGACTCTCAATGTTTTCCGTGTAGATAACTTTAGAACAACAGCGGACCTTGGCTCTCAATGCTTCCGTGTTGTTAAATTTGATCAACAGCAAGCTAGACTCTCAATGTTTCCGTGTAGATAACTTTAGAACAACAGCGACCTGGGCTCTCAATGCTTCCGTGTTGTTAAATTTGATCAACAGCGAGCTAGACTCTCAATGTTTCAGTGTTGTTATCTTTAGAACAACAGCGAGCTAGACTCTCAATGTTTCCGTGTTGTTAAATTTGATCAACAGTGAGCTACTCTCTTAATGTTTCCGTGTTGTTAAATTTGATCAACAGCGAGCTAGACTCTCAATGTTTCCGTGTAGATAACTTTAGACAACAGCGACTGGGCTCTCAATGCTTCCGTGTTGTTAAATTTGATCAACAGCGAGCTAGATCTCTCAATGTTTCCGTGTAGATAACTTTAGAACAACAGCGACTGGGCTCACAGTGTTTCCGTTTGTAAATTTGATCAACAGCGACTAGTCTCGAAATGTTTCCGTGTTGTTAACTTTAGAACAACAGAGAGCTAGACTCTTAATGTTTCCGTGTTGTTAAATTTGATCAACAGCGAGCTAGGCTCTCAATGTTTCCGTGTTGTTAAATTTGATCACAGCGAGCTAGGCTCTCAATGTTTCCGTGTTGTTAAATTGATCAACAGCGAGCTAGACTCTCAATGTTTCCGTGTAGATAACTTTAGAACAACAGCGACCTGGGCTCTCAATGCTTCCGTGTTGTAAATTGGATCAACAGCGAGCTAGACTCTCAATGTTTCAGTTTTGTTATCTTTAGAACAACAGCGAGCTAGACTCTCAATGTTTCCGTGTTGTTAAATTTGTTCAACAGCGAGCTACACTCTTAATGTTTCCGTGTTGTTAAATTTGATCAACAGCGAGCTAGACTCTCAATGTTTCCGTGTTTTAATTTTATCAACAGCGAGCTTGATTATCAGTGTTTCCGTGTTGTTAAATTTGATCAACAGCGAGCTAGACTCTCAATGTTTCCGTGTTGTTATTTTTAAACAACAGCGAGCTAGATTCTCAATGTTTCCGTGTTGTTAAATTTGATCAACAGCGAGCTATACTCTCAATGTTTCCGTGTAGATAACTTTAGAACAACAGCGAGCTAGGCTTTCAATGTTTCCGTATTGTGAAATTTGATCAACAGCGAACTAGGCTCTCAATGTTTCCGTGTTGTTAAATTTGATCAACAGCGAGCTAGACTACATGTTTCCGTTGTTAAATTTGATCAACAGCGAGCTAGACTCTCAATGTTTCCGTGTTGTTAAATTTTATCAACAGCGAGCTGGATTATCAATGTTTTCCGTGTTGTTAAATTTGATCAACAGCGAGCTAGACTCTCAATGTTTCCGTGTTGTTATTTTTAAACAACAGCGACCTGGGCTCTCAATGCTTCCGTGTTGTTAATTTGGATCAACAGCGAGCTAGACTCTCAATGTTTCCGTGTTGTTTTTTTTTAAACAACAGCGAGCTAGATTCTCAATGTTTCCGTGTTGTTAAATTTGATCAACAGCGAGCTAGACTCTTAATGTTTCCGTGTTGTTAAATTTGATCAACAGCGAGATAGACTCTCAATGTTTCCGTGTAGATAACTTTAGAACAACAGCGACCTGGCTCTCAATGCTTCCGTTTGTTAAATTTGATCAACAGCGAGCTAGACTCTCAATGTTTCCGTGTAGATAACTTTAGAACAACAGCGACCTGGGCTCTCATGCTTCCGTGTTTTTAAATTTGATCAACAGCGAGCTAGACTATCAATGTTTCCGTCTTGTTATTTGAACAACAGCGAGCTAGCTCTCAATGTTTCCGTGTTGTTAAATTTTATCAACAGCGAGCTGGATTAATCAGTGTTTCCGTGTTGTTAAATTTGATCAACAGCGAGCTAGACTCTCAATGTTTCCGTGTTGTTATTTTTAAACAGCAGCGACCTGGCTCTCAATGCTTTCCGTGTTGTTAAATTGGATCAACAGCGAGCTAGACTCTCAATGTTTCCTGTTGTTTTTTTAAAACAAAGCGAGCTAGATTCTCAATGTTTCCGTGTTGTTAAATTTGATCAACAGCGAGATAGACTCTCAATGTTTCCGTGTTAGTAACTTTAGAACAACAGCGACTTGGCTCTCAATGTTCCGTGTTGTTAAATTTGATCAACAGCGAGCTAGACTCTCAATGTTTCCGTGTAGATAACTTTAGAACAACAGCGACCTGGGCTCTCAATGCTACCGTGTTGTTAAATGGATCAACGCGAGCTAGACTCTCAATGTTTCCTGTTGTTATCTTAGAACAACAGCGAGCTAGACTCTCAATGTTTCCGTGTTGTTAAATTTGATCAACGCGAGCTAGACTCTTAATGTTTCCGTGTTGTTAAATTTGATCAACAGCGAGCTAGACTCTCAATGTTTCCGTGTTGTTAAATTTTATCAACAGCGAGCTTGATTATCATGTTTCCGTGTTGTTAAATTTGATCAACAGCGAGCTAGACTCTCAATGTTTCTGTGTTGTTATTTTTAAAACAACAGCGAGCTAGATTCTCAATGTTTCCGTGTTGTTAAATTTGATCAACAGCGAGCTATACTCTCAATGTTTCCGTGTAGATAGCTTTAGAACAACAGCGAGCTAGGCTTTCAATGTTTCCGTTTTGTTAAATTTGATCAACAGCGAACTAGGCTCTCAATGTTTCCGTGTTGTTAAATTTGATCAACAGCGAGCTAGACTCTCATGTTTCCGTGTTGTTAAATTTTATCAACAAGAGCTGATTAATCATGTTTCCGTGTTGTTAAATTTGATCAACAGCGAGCTGACTCTCAATGTTCCGTGTTGTTATTTTTAAACAACAGCGAGCTAGATCTCAATGTTTCCGTGATGTTAAATTTCATCAACGCGAGCTAGACTCTTAATGTTTCCGTGTTTGTTAATTTGATCAACAGCGAGAAAGACTCTCAATGTTTCCGTGTTGTTAAATTTTATCAACAGCGAGCTGATTATCAGTGTTTCCGTGTTGTTAAATTTGATCAACAGCGAGCTAGACTCTAATGTTTCCGTGTTGTTAAAATTTGATCAACAGCGAGATAGACTCTCAATGTTTCCGTGTTGATAACTTTTAGAACAACAGCGAGCCTTGGCTCTCAATGTTCCGTGTTGTTAATTTGATCAACAGCAAGCTAGACTCTCAATGTTTCCGTGTAGATACTTTAGAACAACAGCGACCTGGGCTCTCAATGCTTCCGTGTTGTTAATTGGATCAACAGCGAGCTAGACTCTCAATGTTTCCGTGTTGTTATCTTTAGAACAACAGCGAGCTAGACTCTCAATGTTTCCGTGTTGTTAAATTTGATCAACAGTGAGCTACTCTCTTAATGTTTCCGTGTTGTTAAATTTGATCAACAGCGAGCTAGACTCTCAATGTTTCCGTGTAGATAACTTTAGAACAACAGCGACCTGGGCTCTCAATGCTTCCGTGTTGTTAATTGATCAACAGCGAGCTAGACTCTCAATGTTTCCGTGTTGTTATTTTTAAACAACAGCGAGCTAGATTCTCAATGTTTCCGTGTTGTTAATTTGATCAACAGCGAGCTAGACTCTCAATGTTTCCGTGTAGATAACTTTAGAACAACAGCGACCTGGGCTCACATGTTTCCGGTTTTAAATTTGATCAACAGCGAGCTAGACTCGAAAGTTTCCGTGTTGTTAACTTTAGAACAACAGAGAGCTAGACTCTTATGTTTCCGTGTTGTTAAATTTGATCAACAGCGAGCTAGGCTCTCAATGTTTCCGTGTTGTTAAATGTGATCAACAGCGAGATAGACTCTCAATGTTTCCGTGTAGTATCTTTAGAACAACAGCGACCTGGGCTCTCAATGCTTTCCGTGTTGTTAAATTGATCAACAGCGGCTAGACTCTCAATGTTTCCGTTTTGTTATCTTTAGAACACAGCGAGCTAGACTCTCAATGTTCCGTGTTGTTAAATTTTCAACAGCGAGCTACACTCTCAATGTTTCCGTGTTGTTAATTTGATCAACAGCGAGCTAGACTCTCAATGTTTCCGTGTTTTAAATTTATCAACAGCGAGCTTGATTATCAGTGTTTCCGTGTTGTTAAATTTGATCAACAGCGAGCTAACTCTCAATGTTTCCGTGTTGTTATTTTTAAAACACAGCGAGCTAGATTCTCAATGTTTCCGTGTTGTTAAATTTGATCAACAGCGAGCTATACTCTCAATGTTTCCGTGTAGATAACGTTAGAACAGCGAGCTAGCTTTCAATGTTTCCGTATTGTGAAATTTGATCAACAACGAACTAGGCTCTCAATGTTTCCGTGTTGTTAAATTTGATCAACAGCGAGCTAGACTATCAATGTTTCCGTCTTGTTAAATTTGATCAACAGCGAGCTAGACTCTCAATGTTTCCGTGTTGTTAAATTTATCACAGCGAGCTGGATTATCAGTGTTTCCGTGTTGTTAAATTTGATCACACAGCGAGCTAGACTCTCAATGTTTCCGTGTTGTTATTTTTAAACAACAGCGACTGACTCTCAATGCTTCCGTGTTGTAACTTGATCAACAGCGAGCTAGACTCTCAATGTTTCCGTGTTGTTTTTTTGAAAACAACAGCGAGCTAGATTCTCAATGTTTCCGTGTTGTTAAATTTGATCAACAGCGAGCTAGACTCTTAATGTTTCCGTGTTGTTAAATTTGATCAACAGCGAGATAGACTCTCAATGTTTCCGTGTAGATAACTTTAGAACAACAGCGACCTTGGCTCTCAATGCTTCCGTGTTGTTAAATTTGATCAACAGCGAGCTAGACTCTCTGTTTCCGTGTAGTAACTTTAGAACAACAGCGACCTGGCTCTCAATGCTTCCGTGTTGTTAAATTTGAATCAACAGCGAGCTAGACTCTCAATGTTTCCGTGTTGTTTTTTTTAAAAAACAGCGAGCTAGATCTCAATGTTTCCGTGTTGTTAATTGATCAACAGCGAGCTAGACTCTTAATGTTTCCGTGTTGTTAAATTTGATCAACAGCGGAGCTAGACTCTCAATGTTTCCGTGTTGTTATTTTTAAACAACAGCGACCTGGCTCTCAATGCTTCCGTGTTGTTAATTGATCAACAGCGAGCTAGACTCTCAATGTTTTCCGTGTTGTTTTTTTAAAACAACAGCGAGCTAGATTCTCAATGTTTCCGTGTTGTTAAATTTGATCAACAGCGAGCTAGACTCTCAATGTTTCCGGTGTAGATAACTTTAGAACAACAGCGACCTTGGCTCTCAATGTTTCCGTGTTGTTAAATTTGATCAACAGCGAGCTAGACTCTCAATGTTACCGTTGATAATTTAGAACAACAGCGACCTGATCTCAATGTTTCCGTGTTGTTAAATTGGATCAACAGCGCGCTAGACTCTCAATGTTTCCGTGTTGTTATTTTAAACAGCGAGCTAGACTCTCATGTTTCGTGTTGTTAAATTTGATCAACAGCGAGCTAGACTCTTAATGTTTCCGTGTTTGTTAAATTTGATCAACAGCGAGCTAGACTCTCAATGTTTCCGTGTTTTAAATTTCAACAGCGAGCTTGATTATCAGTGTTCCGTGTTGTTAAATTTGATCAACAGCGAGCTGATTATCAGTGTTTCCGTGTTGTTAAATTTGATCAACAGCGAGCTAGACTCTCAATGTTTCCGTGTTGTTATTTTTAAAACAACAGCAGCTAGATTCTCAATGTTTCCGTGATGTTAAATTTCATCAACAGCGAGCTAGACTCTCAATGTTTCCGTGTTGTTAAATTTGATCAACAGCGAGAAAGACTCTCAATGTTTCCGTGTAGATAACTTTAGAACAACAGCGACCTTGGCTCTCATGCTTCCGTGTTTGTTAAATTTGATCAACAGCGAGCTAGACTCTCAATGTTTCCGTGTTGTTATTTTCAACAGCGAGCTAGATTCTCAATGTTTCCGTGTTGTTAAATTTGATCAACAGCGATAGCTCTCAATGTTTCCGTGTTGTTAAATTTGATCAACAGCGAGCTAGACTATCATGTTTCCGTCTGTTAAATTTGATCAACAGCGAGCTAGACTCTCAATGTTTCCGTTTGTTAAATTTATCAACAGCGAGCTGATTATCAGTGTTTCCGTGTTGTTAAATTTGATCAACAGCGAGCTAGACTCTCAATGTTTCCGTGTTGTTTTTTTAAAACAACAGCGACCTGGCTCTCAATGCTTCCGTGTTGTTAATTTGGATCAACAGCGAGCTAGACTCTCAATGTTTCCGTGTTGTTTTTTTTAAACAACAGCGAGCTAGATTCTCAATGTTTTCCGTGTTGTAATTTGATCAACAGCGACTAGACTCTAATGTTTCCGTGTTGTTAATTTGATCAACAGCGAGATAGACTCTCAATGTTTCCGTGTAGATAACTTTAGAACAACAGCGACCTTGGCTCTCAATGCTTCCGTGTTGTTTAAATTTGATCACAGCGAGCTAGACTCTCAATGTTTCCGTGTAGATAACTTTAGAACAACAGCGACCTGGGCTCTCAATGTTTCCGTGTTTTAAATTTGATCAACAGCGAGCTAGACTATCAATGTTTCCGTCTTGTTAAATTTGATCAACAGCGAGCTAGACTCTCAATGTTTCCGTGTTGTTAAATTTTATCAACAGCGAGCTGGATTCTCATGTTTCCGTGTTGTTAAATTGATCAACAGCGAGCTAGACTCTCAATGTTTCCGTGTTGTTATTTTAAAACAACAGCGACCTGGCTCTCAATGCTTCCGTGTTGTTAAATTGGATCAACAGCGAGCTAGACTCTCAATGTTTCCGTGTTGTTTTTTTAAAACAACAGCGAGCTAGATTCTCAATGTTTCCGTGTTGTTAAATTTGATCAACAGCGAGATAGAATCTCAATGTTTCCGTGTAGATAACTTTAGAACAACAGCGACCTTGGCTCTCAATGCTTCCGTGTTGTTAAATTTGATCAACAGCGAGCTAGACTCTCAATGTTTCCGTGTAGATAACTTTAGAACAACAGCGACCTGGGCTCTCAATGCTACCGTGTTGTTAAATTGGATCAACAGCGAGCTAGACTCTCAATGTTTCCGTGTTGTTATCTTTAGAACAACAGCGAGCTAGACTCTCAATGTTTCCGTGTTGTTAAATTTGATCAACAGCGAGCTAGACTCTTAATGTTTCCGTGTTGTTAAATTTGATCAACAGCGAGCTAGACTCTCAATGTTTCCGTGTTGTTAAATTTTATCAACAGCGAGCTTGATATCAGTGTTTCCGTGTTGTTAAATTTGATCAACAGCGAGCTAGACTCTCAATGTTTCTGTGTTGTTATTTTTAAAACAACAGCGAGCTAGATTCTCAATGTTTCCGTGTTGTTAAATTTGATCAACAGCGAGCTATACTCTCAATGTTTCCGTGTAGATAGCTTTAGAACAACAGCGAGCTAGGCTTTCAATGTTTCCGTGTTGTTAAATTTGATCAACAGCGAACTAGGCTCTCAATGTTTCCGTGTTGTTAAATTTGATCAACAGCGAGCTAGACTCTCAATGTTTCCGTGTTGTTAAATTTTATCAACAGCGAGCTGGATTATCAGTGTTTCCGTGTTGTTAAATTTGATCAACAGCGAGCTAGACTCTCAATGATTCCGTGTTGTTATTTTTAAAACAACAGCGAGCTAGATTCTCAATGTTTCCGTGATGTTAAATTTCATCAACAGCGAGCTAGACTCTTAATGTTTCCGTGTTGTTAAATTTGATCAACAGCGAGAAAGACTCTCAATGTTTCCGTGTTTTAAATTTTATCAACAGCGAGCTGGATTATCAGTGTTTCTGTGTTGTTAAATTTGATCAACAGCGAGCTAGACTCTTAATGTTTCCGTGTTGTTAAATTTGATCAACAGCGAGATAGACTCTCAATGTTTCCGTGTAGATAAACTTTAGAACAACAGCGACCTGGCTCTCAATGCTTCCGTGTTGTTAAATTTGATCAACAGCAAGCTAGACTCTCAATGTTTCCGTGTAGATAACTTTAGAACAACAGCGACCTGGGCTCTCAATGCTTCCGTGTTGTTAAATTGATCAACAGCGAGCTAGACTCTCAATGTTTCAGTGTTGTTATCTTTAGAACAACAGCGAGCTAGACTCTCAATGTTTCCGTGTTGTTAAATTTGATCAACAGTGAGCTACTCTCTTAATGTTTCCGTGTTGTTAAATTTGATCAACAGCGAGCTAGACTCTCAATGTTTCCGTGTAGATAACTTTAGAACAACAGCGACCTGGGCTATCAATGCTTCCGTGTTGTTAAATTGGATCAACAGCGAGCTAGACTCTCAATGTTTCCGTGTTGTTATTTTAAAACAACAGCGAGCTAGATTCTCAATGTTTCCGTGTTGTTAAATTTGATCAACAGCGAGCTAGACTCTCAATGTTTCCGTGTAGATAACTTTAGAACAACAGCGACCTGGGCTCACAATGTTTCCGTTTGTAAAATTTGATCAACAGCGAGCTAGACTCGAATGTTTCCGTGTTGTTAACTTTAGAACAACAGAGAGCTAGACTCTTAATGTTTCCGTGTTGTTAAATTTGATCAACAGCGAGCTAGGCTCTCAATGTTTCCGTGTTGTTAAATTGATCAACAGCGAGATAGACTCTCAATGTTTCCGTGTAGATAACTTTAGAACAACAGCGACCTGGCTCTCAATGCTTCCGTGTTGTTAAATTGGATCAACAGCGAGCTAGACTCTCAATGTTTCAGTTTGTATCTTTAGAACAACAGCGAGCTAGACTCTCAATGTTTCCGTGTTGTTAAATTTGTTCAACAGCGAGCTACACTCTAATGTTTCCGTGTTGTTAAATTTGATCAACAGCGAGCTAGACTCTCAATGTTTCCGTGTTTTTAAATTTATCAACAGCGAGCTTGATTATCAGTGTTTCCGTGTTGTTAAATTTGATCAACAGCGAGCTAGACTCTCAATGTTTCCGTGTTGTTATTTTAAAACAACAGCGAGCTAGGCTTTCAATGTTTCCGTATTGTGAAATTTGATCAACAGCGAACTAGGCTCTCAATGTTTCCGTGTTGTTAAATTTGATCACAGCGAGCTAGACTATCAATGTTTCCGTCTTGTTAAATTTGATCAACAGCGAGCTAGACTCTCAATGTTTCCGTGTTGTTAAATTTTATCAACAGCGAGCTGGATTATCAGTGTTTCCGTGTTGTTAAATTTGATCAACAGCGAGCTAGACTCTCAATGTTTCCGTGTTGTTATTTTTAAAACAACAGCGACCTGGGCTCTCAATGCTTCCGTGTTGTTAAATTGGATCAACAGCGAGCTAGACTCTCAATGTTTCCGTGTTGTTTTTTTAAAACAACAGCGAGCTAGATTCTCAATGTTTCCGTGTTGTTAAATTTGATCAACAGCGAGCTAGACTCTTAATGTTTCCGTGTGTTAAATTTGATCAACAGCGAGATAGACTCTCAATGTTTCCGTGTAGATAACTTTAGAACAACAGCGACCTTGGCTCTCAATGCTTCCGTGTTGTTAAATTTGATCAACAGCGAGCTAGACTCTCAATGTTTCCGTGTAGATAACTTTAGAACAACAGCGACCTGGGCTCTCAATGCTTCCGTGTTGCTAAATTTGATCAACAGCGAGCTAGACTCTCAATGTTTCCGTGTTGTTTTTTTTAAAACAACAGCGAGCTAGATTCTCAATGTTTCCGTGTTGTTAAATTTGATCAACAGCGAGCTAGACTCTTAATGTTTCCGTGTTGTTAAATTTGATCAACAGCGAGCTAGACTCTCAATGTTTCCGTGTTGTTATTTTAAAACAACAGCGACCTGGGCTCTCAATGCTTCCGTGTTGTTAAATTGGATCAACAGCGAGCTAGACTCTCAATGTTTCCGTGTTGTTTTTTTTAAAACAACAGCGAGCTAGATTCTCAATGTTTCCGTGTTGTTAAATTTGATCAACAGCGAGATAGACTCTCAATGTTTCCGTGTAGATAACTTTAGAACAACAGCGACCTGGCTCTCAATGCTTCCGTGTTGTTAAATTTGATCAACAGCGAGCTAGACTCTCAATGTTACCGTGTAGATAACTTTAGAACAACAGCGACCTGGGCTCTCAATGCTTCCGTGTTGTTAAATTGGATCAACAGCGAGCTAGACTCTCAATGTTTCCGTGTTGTTATCTTTAGAACAACAGCGAGCTAGACTCTCAATGTTTCCGTGTTGTTAAATTTGATCAACAGCGAGCTAGACTCTTAATGTTTCCGTGTTGTTAAATTTGATCAACAGCGAGCTAGACTCTCAATGTTTCCGTGTTGTTAAATTTATCAACAGCGAGCTTGATTATCAGTGTTTCCGTGTTGTTAAATTTGATCAACAGCGAGCTGGATTATCAGTGTTTCCGTGTTGTTAAATTTGATCAACAGCGAGCTAGACTCTCAATGTTTCCGTGTTGTTATTTTTAAAACAACAGCAAGCTAGATTCTCAATGTTTCCGTGTTGTTAAATTTCATCAACAGCGAGCTAGACTCTTAATGTTTCCGTGTTGTTAAATTGATCAACAGCGAGAAAGACTCTCAATGTTTCCGTGTAGATAACTTTAGAACAACAGCGACCTTGGCTCTCAATGCTTCCGTGTTGTTAAATTTGATCAACAGCGAGCTAGACTCTCAATGTTTCCGTGTTGTTATTTTTAAAACAACAGCGAGCTAGATTCTCAATGTTTCCGTGTTGTTAAATTTGATCAACAGCGAGCTATACTCTCAATGTTTCCGTGTAGATAACTTTAGAACAACAGCGAGCTAGCTTTCAATGTTTCCGTATTGTGAAATTTGATCAACAGCGAACTAGGCTCTCAATGTTTCCGTGTTGTTAAATTTGATCAACAGCGAGCTAGACTATCAATGTTTCCGTCTTGTTAAATTTGATCAACAGCGAGCTAGACTCTCAATGTTTCCGTGTTGTTAAATTTATCAACAGCGAGCTGGATTATCATGTTTCCGTGTTGTTAAATTTGATCAACAGCGAGCTAGACTCTCAATGTTTCCGTGTTGTTATTTTTAAAACAACAGCGACCTGGGCTCTCAATGTTTCCGTGTTGTTAAATTGGATCAACAGCGAGCTAGACTCTCAATGTTTCCGTGTTGTTTTTTTAAAACAACAGCGAGCTAGATTCTCAATGTTTCCGTGTTGTTAAATTTGATCAACAGCGAGCTAGACTCTTAATGTTTCCGTGTTGTTAAATTTGATCAACAGCGAGATAGACTCTCAATGTTTCCGTGTAGATAACTTTAGAACAACAGCGACCTTGGCTCTCAATGCTTCCGTGTTGTTAAATTTGATCAACAGCGAGCTAGACTCTCAATGTTTCCGTGTAGATAACTTTAAACAACAGCGACCTGGGCTCTCAATGCTTCCGTGTTTTAAATTTGATCAACAGCGAGCTAGACTATCAATGTTTCCGTCTTGTTAAATTTGATCAACAGCGAGCTAGACTCTCAATGTTTCCGTGTTGTTAAATTTTATCAACAGCGAGCTGGATTATCAGTGTTTCCGTGTTGTTAAATTTGATCAACAGCGAGCTAGACTCTCAATGTTTCCGTGTTGTTATTTTTAAAACAACAGCGACCTGGGCTCTCAATGCTTCCGTGTTGTTAAATTGGATCAACAGCGAGCTAGACTCTCAATGTTTCCGTGTTGTTTTTTTAAAACAACAGCGAGCTAGATTCTCAATGTTTCCGGTTGTTAAATTTGATCAACAGCGAGCTAGACTCTTAATGTTTCCGTGTTGTTAAATTTGATCAACAGCGAGATAGACTCTCAATGTTTCCGTGTAGATAACTTTAGAACAACAGCGACCTGGCTCTCAATGCTTCCGTGTTGTTAAATTTGATCAACAGCGAGCTAGACTCTCAATGTTTCCGTGTAGATAACTTTAGAACAACAGCGACCTGGGCTCTCAATGCTTCCGTGTTGCTAAATTTGATCAACAGCGAGCTAGACTCTCAATGTTTCCGTGTTGTTTTTTTAAAACAACAGCGAGCTAGATTCTCAATGTTTCCGTGTTGTTAAATTTGATCAACAGCGAGCTAGACTCTTAATGTTTCCGTGTTGTTAAATTTGATCAACAGCGAGCTAGACTCTCAATGTTTCCGTGTTGTTATTTAAACAACAGCGACCTGGGCTCTCAATGCTTCCGTGTTGTTAAATTGGATCAACAGCGAGCTAGACTCTCAATGTTTCCGTGTTGTTTTTTTTAAAACAACAGCGAGCTAGATTCTCAATGTTTCCGTGTTGTTAAATTTGATCAACAGCGAGATAGACTCTCAATGTTTCCGTGTAGATAACTTTAGAACAACAGCGACCTGGCTCTCAATGCTTCCGTGTTGTTAAATTTGATCAACAGCGAGCTAGACTCTCAATGTTCCGTGTAGATAACTTTAGAACAACAGCGACCTGGGCTCTCAATGCTTCCGTGTTGTTAAATTGATCAACAGCGAGCTAGACTCTCAATGTTTCCGTGTTGTTATCTTTAGAACAACAGCGAGCTAGACTCTCAATGTTTCCGTGTTGTTAAATTTGATCAACAGCGAGCTAGACTCTTAATGTTTCCGTGTTGTTAAATTTGATCAACAGCGAGCTAGACTCTCAATGTTTCCGTGTTGTTAAATTTATCAACAGCGAGCTTGATTATCAGTGTTTCCGTGTTGTTAAATTTGATCAACAGCGAGCTGGATTATCATGTTTCCGTGTTGTTAAATTTGATCAACAGCGAGCTAGACTCTCAATGTTTCCGTGTTGTTATTTTTAAACAACAAGCTAGACTCTCAATGTTCCGTGTGTAAATTTGATCAACAGCGAGCTAGACTCTTCAATGTTTCCGTGTTGTTAAATTTGATCAACAGCGAGAAGACTCTCAATGTTTCCGTGTAGATAACTTTAGAACAACAGCGACCTGGCTCTCAATGCTTCCGTGTTGTTAAATTTGATCAACAGCGAGCTAGACTCTCAATGTTTCCGTGTTGTTATTTTTAAACAACAGCGAGCTAGATTCTCAATGTTTCCGTGTTGTTAAATTTGATCAACAGCGAGCTATACTTCAATGTTTCCGTGTAGATAATTTAGAACAACAGCGAGCTAGACTCTCAATGTTTCCGTATTGTGAAATTTGATCAACAGCGAGGCTCTCAATGTTTCCGTGTTGTTAAATTTGATCAACAGCGAGCTAGACTATCAATGTTTCCGTCTTGTTAAATTTGATCAACAGCGAGCTAGACTCTCAATGTTTCCGTGTTGTTAAATTTGATCAACAGCGAGCTGGATTATCAGTGTTTCCGTGTTGTTAAATTTGATCAACAGCGAGCTAGACTCTCAATGTTTCCGTGTTGTTATTTTTAAAACAACAGCGACTGGCTCTCAATGTTCCGTGTTGTTAAATTGATCAACAGCGAGCTAGACTCTCAATGTTTCCGTGTTGTTTTTTAAAACAACAGCGAGCTAGATTCTCAATGTTTCCGTGTTGTTAAATTTGATCAACAGCGAGCTAGACTCTTAATGTTTCCGTGTTGTTAAATTTGATCAACAGCGAGATAGACTCTCAATGTTTCCGTGTAGATAACTTTAGAACAACAGCGACCTGGCTCTCAATGCTTCCGTGTTGTTAAATTTGATCAACAGCGAGCTAGACTCTCAATGTTTCCGTGTAGATAACTTTAGAACAACAGCGACCTGGCTCTCAATGCTTCCGTGTTTTAAATTTGATCAACAGCGAGCTAGACTATCAATGTTTCCGTTTGTTAAATTTGATCAACAGCGAGCTAGACTCTCAATGTTTCCGTGTTGTTAAATTTATCAACAGCGAGCTGGATTATCATGTTTCCGTGTTGTTAAATTTGATCAACAGCGAGCTAGACTCTCAATGTTTCCGTGTTGTTATTTTAAAACAACAGCGACCTGGGCTCTCAATGCTTCCGTGTTGTTAAATTGATCAACAGCGAGCTAGACTCTCAATGTTTCCGTGTTGTTTTTTTAAAACAACAGCGAGCTAGATTCTCAATGTTTCCGTGTTGTTAAATTTGATCAACAGCGAGATAGACTCTCAATGTTTCCGTGTGATAACTTTAGAACAACAGCGACCTGGCTCTCAATGCTTCCGTGTTGTTAAATTTGATCAACAGCGAGCTAGACTCTCAATGTTTCCGTGTAGAAATTTAGAACAACAGCGACCTGGCTCTCAATGTTTCCGTGTTGTTAAATTGGATCAACAGCGAGCTAGACTCTCAATGTTTCCGTGTTGTTATCTTTAGACAACAGCGAGCTAGACTCTCAATGTTTCCGTGTTGTTAAATTTGATCAACAGCGAGCTAGACTCTTCAATGTTTCCGTGTTGTTAAATTTGATCAACAGCGAGCTAGACTCTCAATGTTTCCGTGTTGTTAAATTTTATCAACAGCGAGCTGATTATCAGTGTTTCCGTGTTGTTAAATTTGATCAACAGCGAGCTAGACTCTCAATGTTTCCGTGTTGTTATTTTAACAACAGCGAGCTAGATTCTCAATGTTTCCGTGTTGTTAAATTTGATCAACAGCGAGCTACTCTCAATGTTTCCGTGTTGTTAAATTTGATCAACAGCGAGCTAGACTCTCAATGTTTCCGTGTAGATAACTTTAGAACAACAGCGACCTGGGCTTCAATGCTTCCGTGTTGTTAAATTGATCAACAGCGAGCTAGACTCTCAATGTTTCCGTGTTGTTATTTTAAACAACAGCGAGCTAGATTCTCAATGTTTCCGTGTTGTTAAATTTGATCAACAGCGAGCTAGACTCTCAATGTTTCCGTGTTGTTAACTTTAGAACAACAGCGAGCTAGCTCTCAATGTTTCCGTTTGTAAATTTGATCAACAGCGAGCTAGACTCAATGTTTCCGTGTTGTTAATTTGATCAACAGAGAGCTAGACTCTAATGTTTCCGTGTTGTTAAATTTGATCAACAGCGAGCTAGCTCTCAATGTTTCCGTGTTGTTAAATTGATCAACAGCGAGCTAGACTCTCAATGTTTCCGTGTAGATAACTTTAGAACAACAGCGACCTGGGCTCTCAATGCTTCCGTGTTGTTAAATTGGATCAACAGCGAGCTAGACTCTCAATGTTTCGTTTGTTATCTTTAGAACAACAGCGAGCTAGACTCTCAATGTTTCCGTGTTGTTAAATTTGATCAACAGCGAGCTACTCTTAATGTTTCCGTGTTGTTAAATTTGATCAACAGCGAGCTAGACTCTCAATGTTTCCGTGTTTTAAATTTTATCAACAGCGAGCTGAGATCAATGTTTCCGTGTTTTAAATTTGATCAACAGCGAGCTAGACTCTCAATGTTTCCGTGTTGTTATTAAAACAACAGCGAGCTAGTTTCAATGTTTCCGTTTGTAAATTTGATCAACAGCGACTAGCTCTCAATGTTTCCGTGTTGTTAAATTTGATCAACAGCGAGCTAGACTATCAATGTTTCCGTCTTGTTAAATTTGATCAACAGCGAGCTAGACTTCAATGTTTCCGTGTTGTTAAATTTATCAACAGCGAGCTGGATTATCATGTTTCCGTGTTGTTAAATTTGATCAACAGCGAGCTAGACTCTCAATGTTTCCGTGTTGTTATTTTTAAAACAACAGCGACCTGGGCTCTCAATGTTTCCGTGTTGTTAAATTGGATCAACAGCGAGCTAGACTCTCAATGTTTCCGTGTGTTTTTTTAAAACAACAGCGAGCTAGATTCTCAATGTTTCCGTGTTGTTAAATTTGATCAACAGCGAGCTAGACTCTTATGTTTCCGTGTTGTTAAATTTGATCAACAGCGAGATAGACTCTCAATGTTTCCGTGTAGATAATTTAGAACAACAGCGACCTGGCTCTCAATGCTTCCGTGTTGTTAAATTTGATCAACAGCGAGCTAGACTCTCAATGTTTCCGTGTGATAACTTTAGAACAACAGCGACCTGGGATCTCAATGCTTCCGTGTTGTTAAATTTGATCAACAGCGAGCTAGACTCTCAATGTTTCCGTGTTGTTTTTAAAACAACAGCGAGCTAGACTCTCAATGTTTCCGTGTTGTTAAATTTGATCAACAGCGAGCTAGACTCTAATGTTTCCGTGTTGTTAAATTTGATCAACAGCGAGCTAGACTCTCAATGTTTCCGTGTGATTTTAAACAACAGCGAGCTGGCTCTCAATGCTTCCGTGTTGTTAAATTTGATCAACAGCGAGCTAGACTCTCAATGTTTCCGTGTTGTTTTTTAAAACAACAGCGAGCTAGATTCTCAATGTTTCCGTGTTGTTAAATTTGATCAACAGCGAGCTAGACTCTCAATGTTTCCGTGTAGATAACTTTAGAACAACAGCGAGCTGGCTCTCAATGTTTCCGTGTTGTTAAATTTGATCAACAGCGAGCTAGACTCTCAATGTTTCCGTGTGATACTTTAGAACAACAGCGACCTGGCTCTCAATGCTTCCGTGTTGTTAAATTGATCAACAGCGAGCTAGACTCTCAATGTTTCCGTGTTGTTATTTTAGAACAACAGCGAGCTAGACTCTCAATGTTTCCGTGTTGTTAAATTTGATCAACAGCGAGCTAGACTCTAATGTTTCCGTGTTGTTAAATTTGATCAACAGCGAGCTAGACTCAATGTTTCCGTGTTGTTAAATTTATCAACAGCGAGCTGATTATCAGTGTTTCCGTGTTGTTAAATTGATCAACAGCGAGCTGGATTATCATGTTTCCGTGTTGTTAAATTTGATCAACAGCGAGCTAGACTCTCAATGTTTCCGTGTTGTTATTTTAAACAACAGCGAGCTAGATTCTCAATGTTTCCGTGTTGTTAAATTTGATCAACAGCGAGCTAGACTCTAATGTTTCCGTGTTGTTAAATTTGATCAACAGCGAGATAGACTCTCAATGTTTCCGTGTAGATAACTTTAGAACAACAGCGAGCTGGCTCTCAATGTTTCCGTGTTGTTAAATTTGATCAACAGCGAGCTAGACTCTCAATGTTTCCGTGTTGTTATTTTAAAACAACAGCGAGCTAGATCTCAATGTTTCCGTGTTGTTAAATTTGATCAACAGCGAGCTAGACTCTCAATGTTTCCGTGTGTTAACTTTAGAACAACAGCGAGCTAGACTCTCAATGTTTCCGTATTGAAATTTGATCAACAGCGACTAGGCTCTCAATGTTTCCGTGTTGTTAAATTTGATCAACAGCGAGCTAGACTTCAATGTTTCCGTCTTGTTAAATTTGATCAACAGCGAGCTAGACTCTCAATGTTTCCGTGTTGTTAAATTTATCAACAGCGAGCTGGATATCAATGTTTCCGTGTTGTTAAATTTGATCAACAGCGAGCTAGACTCTCAATGTTTCCGTGTTGTTATTTTAACAACAGCGACCTGGGCTCAATGTTTCCGTGTTGTTAAATTTGATCAACAGCGAGCTAGACTCTCAATGTTTCCGTGTTGTTTTTAAAACAACAGCGAGCTAGACTCTCAATGTTTCCGTGTTGTTAAATTTGATCAACAGCGAGCTAGACTCTAATGTTTCCGTGTTGTTAAATTTGATCAACAGCGAGCTAGACTCTCAATGTTTCCGTGTAGATAACTTTAGAACAACAGCGACCTGGCTCTCAATGCTTCCGTGTTGTTAAATTTGATCAACAGCGAGCTAGACTCTCAATGTTTCCGTGTAGATAACTTTAGAACAACAGCGACCTGGCTCTCAATGTTTCCGTGTTTTAAATTTGATCAACAGCGAGCTAGACTCAATGTTTCCGTGTTGTTAAATTTGATCAACAGCGAGCAGTAGACTCTCAATGTTTCCGTGTTGTTAAATTTTATCAACAGCGAGCTGGATCTCAATGTTTCCGTGTTGTTAAATTTGATCAACAGCGAGCTAGACTCTCAATGTTTCCGTGTTGTTATTTTAAAACAACAGCGACCTGGGCTCTCAATGCTTCCGTGTTGTTAAATTTGATCAACAGCGAGCTAGACTCTCAATGTTTCCGTGTTGTTTTTAAACAACAGCGAGCTAGATTCTCAATGTTTCCGTGTTGTTAAATTTGATCAACAGCGAGCTAGACTTTAATGTTTCCGTGTTGTTAAATTTGATCAACAGCGAGCTAGACTCTCAATGTTTCCGTGTTAGATAACTTTAGAACAACAGCGAGCTGGCTCTCAATGCTTCCGTGTTGTTAAATTTGATCAACAGCGAGCTAGACTCTCAATGTTTCCGTGTAGATAACTTTAGAACAACAGCGACCTGGGCTCTCAATGCTTCCGTGTTGTTAAATTTGATCAACAGCGAGCTAGACTCTCAATGTTTCCGTGTTGTTTTTTAAAACAACAGCGAGCTAGACTCTCAATGTTTCCGTGTTGTTAAATTTGATCAACAGCGAGCTAGACTCTTAATGTTTCCGTGTTGTTAAATTTGATCAACAGCGAGCTAGACTCTCAATGTTTCCGTGTTGTTATTTTAAAACAACAGCGACCTGGGCTCTCAATGCTTCCGTGTTGTTAAATTGGATCAACAGCGAGCTAGACTCTCAATGTTTCCGTGTTGTTTTTTTAAAACAACAGCGAGCTAGATTCTCAATGTTTCCGTGTTGTTAAATTTGATCAACAGCGAGATAGACTCTCAATGTTTCCGTGTAGATAACTTTAAACAACAGCGACCTGGCTCTCAATGCTTCCGTGTTGTTAAATTTGATCAACAGCGAGCTAGACTCTCAATGTTTCCGTGTAGATACTTTAGAACAACAGCGACCTGGGCTCTCAATGCTTCCGTGTTGTTAAATTTGATCAACAGCGAGCTAGACTCTCAATGTTTCCGTGTTGTTATCTTTAGAACAACAGCGAGCTAGACTCTCAATGTTTCCGTGTTGTTAAATTTGATCAACAGCGAGCTAGACTCTCAATGTTTCCGTGTTGTTAAATTTGATCAACAGCGAGCTAGACTCTCAATGTTTCCGTGTTGTTAAATTTGATCAACAGCGAGCTAGACTCTCAATGTTTCCGTGTTGTTAAATTTGATCAACAGCGACTGGATTATCAGTGTTTCCGTGTTGTTAAATTTGATCAACAGCGAGCTAGACTCTCAATGTTTCCGTGTTGTTATTTAAACAACAGCAGCTAGACTCTCAATGTTTCCGTGTTGTTAAATTGATCAACAGCGAGCTAGACTCTAATGTTTCCGTGTTGTTAAATTTGATCAACAGCGAGAAAGACTCTCAATGTTTCCGTGTAGAAACTTTAGAACAACAGCGACCTTGGCTCTCAATGCTTCCGTGTTGTTAAATTTGATCAACAGCGAGCTAGACTCTCAATGTTTCCGTGTTGTTATTTTAAACAACAGCGAGCTAGATTCTCAATGTTTCCGTGTTGTTAAATTTGATCAACAGCGAGCTATACTCTCAATGTTTCCGTGTAGATAACTTTAGAACAACAGCGAGCTAGGCTTTCTCAATGTTTCCGTTGTAAATTTGATCAACAGCGAACTAGCTCTCAATGTTTCCGTGTTGTTAAATTTGATCAACAGCGAGCTAGACTATCAATGTTTCCGTTTGTTAAATTTGATCAACAGCGAGCTAGACTCTCAATGTTTCCGTGTTGTTAAATTTATCAACAGCGAGCTGGATTATCATGTTTCCGTGTTGTTAAATTTGATCAACAGCGAGCTAGACTCTCAATGTTTCCGTGTTGTTATTTAAACAACAGCGACCTGGGCTCTCAATGCTTCCGTGTTGTTAAATTGGATCAACAGCGAGCTAGACTCTCAATGTTTCCGTGTTGTTTTTTTAAAACAACAGCGAGCTAGATTCTCAATGTTTCCGTGTTGTTAAATTTGATCAACAGCGAGCTAGACTCTTAATGTTTCCGTGTTGTTAAATTTGATCAACAGCGATAGACTCTCAATGTTTCCGTGTTAGATAACTTTAGAACAACAGCGACCTGGCTCTCAATGCTTCCGTGTTGTTAAATTTGATCAACAGCGAGCTAGACTCTCAATGTTTCCGTGTAGATAACTTTAGAACAACAGCGACCTGGGCTCTCAATGCTTCCGTGTTGTTAAATTTGATCAACAGCGAGCTAGACTATCAATGTTTCCGTTGTTAAATTTGACAACAGCGAGCTAGACTCTCAATGTTTCCGTGTTGTTAAATTTTATCAACAGCGAGCTGGATTATCATGTTTCCGTGTTGTTAAATTTGATCAACAGCGAGCTAGACTCTCAATGTTTCCGTGTTGTTATTTTAAACAACAGCGACCTGGCTCTCAATGCTTCCGTGTTGTTAAATTTGATCAACAGCGAGCTAGACTCTCAATGTTTCCGTGTGTTTTTTTTAAAACAACAGCGAGCTAGATTCTCAATGTTTCCGTGTTGTTAAATTTGATCAACAGCGAGATAGACTCTCAATGTTTCCGTGTAGATATTTAGAACAACAGCGAGCTGGCTCTCAATGCTTCCGTGTTGTTAAATTTGATCAACAGCGAGCTAGACTCTCAATGTTTCCGTGTAGATAACTTTAGAACAACAGCGAGCTGGCTCTCAATGCTTCCGTGTTGTTAAATTGATCAACAGCGAGCTAGACTCTCAATGTTTCCGTGTTGTTATCTTTAGAACAACAGCGAGCTAGACTCTCAATGTTTCCGTGTTGTTAAATTTGATCAACAGCGAGCTAGACTCTTAATGTTTCCGTGTTGTTAAATTTGATCAACAGCGAGCTAGACTCTCAATGTTTCCGTGTTGTTAAATTTTATCAACAGCGAGCTTGATTATCAGTGTTTCCGTGTTGTTAAATTTGATCAACAGCGAGCTAGACTCTCAATGTTTCTGTGTTGTTATTTTAAACAACAGCGAGCTAGATTCTCAATGTTTCCGTGTTGTTAAATTTGATCAACAGCGAGCTATACTCTCAATGTTTCCGTGTAGATAGCTTTAGAACAACAGCGAGCTAGGCTTTCAATGTTTCCGTGTTAAATTTGATCAACAGCGAACTAGGCTCTCAATGTTTCCGTGTTGTTAAATTTGATCAACAGCGAGCTAGACTCTCAATGTTTCCGTGTTGTTAAATTTTATCAACAGCGAGCTGGATTATCAGTGTTTCCGTGTTGTTAAATTTGATCAACAGCGAGCTAGACTCTCAATGATTCCGTGTTGTTATTTTTAAAACAACAGCGAGCTAGATTCTCAATGTTTCCGTGATGTTAAATTTCATCAACAGCGAGCTAGACTCTTAATGTTTCCGTGTTGTTAAATTTGATCAACAGCGAGAAGACTCTCAATGTTTCCGTGTAGATAACTTTAGAACAACAGCGACCTTGGCTCTCAATGCTTCCGTGTTTGTTAATTTGATCAACAGCGAGCTAGACTCTCAATGTTTCCGTGTAGATAATTTTAGAACAACAGCGACCTGGCTCTCAATGCTTCCGTGTTAAATTGGATCAACAGCGAGCTAGACTCTCAATGTTTCCGTGTTGTTATTTAGAACACAGCGAGCTAGACTCTCAATGTTTCCGTGTTGTTAAATTTGATCAACAGCGAGCTAGACTCTTAATGTTTCCGTGTTGTTAAATTTTATCAACAGCGAGCTTGATTATCAGTGTTTCCGTGTTGTTAAATTTGATCACAGCGAGCTAGACTATCAATGTTTCCGTGTTGTTATATTTGATCAACAGCGAGCTATACTCTCAATGTTTCCGTGTAGATAACTTTAGAACAACAGCGAGCTAGGCTTTCAATGTTTCCGTGTTGTTAAATTTGATCAACAGCGAGATAGACTCTCATGTTTCCGTGTAGATAACTTTAGAACAACAGCGACCTTGGCTCTCAATGCTTCCGTGTTGTTAAATTTGATCAACAGCGAGCTAGACTCTCAATGTTACCGTGTAGATAACTTTAGAACACAGCGACCTGGGCTCTCAATGCTTCCGTGTTGTTAAATTGGATCAACAGCGAGCTAGACTCTCAATGTTTCCGTTGTTATCTTTAGAACAACAGCGAGCTAGACTCTCAATGTTTCCGTGTTGTTAAATTTGATCAACAGCGAGCTAGACTCTTAATGTTTCCGTGTTGTTAAATTTGATCAACAGCGAGCTAGACTCTCAATGTTTCCGTGTTGTTAAATTTTATCAACAGCGAGCTTGATTATCAGTGTTTCCGTGTTGTTAAATTTGATCAACAGCGAGCTGGATTATCAGTGTTTCCGTTTTGTAAAATTTGATCAACAGCGAGCTAGACTCGAAATGTTTCCGTGTTGTTAACTTTAGAACAACAGAGAGCTAGACTCTTAATGTTTCCGTGTGTTAAATTTGATCAACAGCGAGCTAGGATCTCAATGTTTCCGTGTTGTTAAATTTGATCAACAGCGAGATAGACTCTCAATGTTTCCGTGTTGTTAATTTGATCAACAGCGAGCTAGACTATCAATGTTTCCGTGTTGTTAAATTTGATCAACAGCGAGAAAGACTCTCAATGTTTCCGTGTAGATAACTTTAGAACAACAGCGACCTTGGCTCTCAATGCTTCCGTGTTGTTAAATTTGATCAACAGCGAGCTAGACTCTCAATGTTTCCGTGTAGATAATTTTAGAACAACAGCGACCTGGCTCTCAATGCTTCCATGTTGTTAAATTTATCAACAGCGAGCTAGACTCTCAATGCTTCCGGTTGTTATCTTTAGAACAACAGCGAGCTAGACTCTCAATGTTTCCGTGTTGTTATTTAAAACAACAGCGAGCTAGATTCTCAATGTTTCCGTGTTGTTAAATTTGATCAACAGCGAGCTATACTCTCAATGTTTCCGTGTAGATAACTTTAGAACAACAGCGAGCTAGGCTTTCAATGTTTCCGTATTGTGAAATTTGATCAACAGCGAACTAGCTCTCAATGTTTCCGTGTTGTTAAATTTGATCAACAGCGAGCTAGACTATCAATGTTTCCGTCTTGTTAAATTTGATCAACAGCGAGCTAGACTCTCAATGTTTCCGTGTTGTTAAATTTTATCAACAGCGAGCTGGATTATCAGTGTTTCCGTGTTGTTAAATTTGATCAACAGCGAGCTAGACTCTCAATGTTTCCGTGTTGTTATTTTAAAACAACAGCGACCTGGCTCTCAATGCTTCCGTGTTGTTAAATTGATCAACAGCGAGCTAGACTCTCAATGTTCCGTGTTGTTTTTTTTAAAACAACAGCGAGCTAGATTCTCAATGTTTCCGTGTTGTTAAATTTGATCAACAGCGAGCTAGACTTAATGTTTCCGTGTTGTTAAATTTGATCAACAGCGAGATAGACTCTCAATGTTTCCGTGTAGATAACTTTAGAACAACAGCGACCTGGCTCTCAATGCTTCCGTGTTGTTAAATTTGATCAACAGCGAGCTAGACTCTCAATGTTTCCGTGTAGATAACTTTAGAACAACAGCGACCTGGGCTCTCAATGCTTCCGTGTTTTTAAATTTGATCAACAGCGAGCTAGACTATCAATGTTTCCGTCTTGTTAAATTTGATCAACAGCGAGCTAGATCAATGTTTCCGTGTAGATAACTTTAGAACAACAGGGACCTTGGCTCTCAATGCTTCCGTGTTGTTAAATTTGATCAACAGCGAGCTAGACTCTAATGTTTGCGTGTTGTTATTTTAAAACAACAGCGAGCTAGATTCTCAATGTTTCCGTGTTGTTAAATTTAATCAATAGCAAGCTAGACTCTCAATGTTTCTGTGTTGTTAACTTTAGAACAACAGCGAGGTAGATTCTCAATGTTTACGTGTTGTTAAATTTGATCAACTGCGAGCTAGACTCTCAATGTTTACGTGTTGTTAAATTTGATCAACAGCGAGCTAGACTCTCAATGTTTCCGTGTTGTTATCTTTAGAACAACAGCGACCTGGGCTCACAGTGTTTCCGTTTGTAAAATTTGATCAACAGCGAGCTAGACTCGAAATGTTTCCGTGTTGTTAACTTTAGAACAACAGAGAGCTAGACTCTTAATGTTTCCGTGTTGTTAAATTTGATCAACAGCGAGCTAGGATCTCAAGTTTCCGTGTTGTTAAATTGATCAACAGCGAGATAGACTCTCAATGTTTCCGTGTTGTTAAATTTGATCAACAGCGAGCTAGATATCAATGTTTCCGTGTTGTTAAATTTGATCAACAGCGAGAAAGACTCTCAATGTTTCCGTGTAGATAACTTTAGAACAACAGCGACCTTGGCTCTCAATGCTTCCGTGTTGTTAAATTTGATCAACAGCGAGCTAGACTCTCAATGTTTCCGTGTAGATAATTTTAGAACAACAGCGACCTGGGCTCTCAATGCTTCCGTGTTAAATTGGATCACAGCGAGCTAGACTCTCAATGTTTCCGTTGTATCTTTAGAACAACAGCGAGCTAGACTCTCAATGTTTCCGTGTTGTTATTTTTAAAACAACAGCGAGCTAGATTCTCAATGTTTCCGTGTTGTTAAATTTGATCAACAGCGAGCTATACTCTCAATGTTTCCGTGTGATAATTTTAGAACAACAGCGAGCTAGGCTTTCAATGTTTCCGTATTGTGAAATTTGATCAACAGCGAACTAGGCTCTCAATGTTTCCGTTGTTAATTTGATCAACAGCGAGCTAGACTCAATGTTTCCGTTGTTAAATTTGATCAACAGCGAGCTAGACTCTCAATGTTTCCGTGTTGTTAAATTTATCAACAGCGAGCTGGATTATCATGTTTCCGTGTTGTTAAATTTGATCAACAGCGAGCTAGACTCTCAATGTTTCCGTGTTGTTATTTTAAAACAACAGCGACCTGGCTCTCAATGCTTCCGTGTTGTTAAATTGATCAACAGCGAGCTAGACTCTCAATGTTTCCGTGTTGTTTTTTTTAAAACAACAGCGAGCTAGATTCTCAATGTTTCCGTGTTGTTAAATTTGATCAACAGCGAGCTAGACTCTAATGTTTCCGTGTTGTTTTTTCACAGCAGCAATCTCAATTTAATTTCCGTTTGTTAAATTTGATCAACAGCGAGCTAGACTCTCAATGTTTCCGTGTAGATAACTTTAGAACAACAGCGACCTTGGCTCTCAATGCTTCCGTGTTGTTAAATTTGATCAACAGCGAGCTAGACTCTCAATGTTTCCGTTAGATAACTTTGAACAACAGCGACCTGGCTCTCAATGCTTCCGTGTTTTAAATTTGATCAACAGCGAGCTAGACTATCAATGTTTCCGTTTGTTAAATTTGATCAACAGCGAGCTAGACTCTCAATGTTTCCGTGTTGTTAAATTTTATCAACAGCGAGCTGGATTATCAGTGTTTCCGTGTTGTTAAATTTGATCAACAGCGAGCTAGACTCTCAATGTTTCCGTGTTGTTATTTTTAAAACAACAGCGACCTGGGCTCTCAATGCTTCCGTGTTGTTAAATTGATCAACAGCGAGCTAGACTCTCAATGTTTCCGTGTGTTTTTTTAAACAACAGCGAGCTAGATTCTCAATGCTTCCGTGTTGTTAAATTTGATCAACAGCGAGCTAGACTCTCAATGTTTCCGTGTAGATAACTTTAGAACAACAGCGACCTTGGCTCTCAATGCTTCCGTGTTGTTAAATTTGATCAACAGCGAGCTAGACTCTCAATGTTTCCGTGTAGATAACTTTAGACAACAGCGACCTGGGCTCTCAATGTTTCCGTGTTGTTAAATTTGATCAACAGCGAGCTAGACTCTCAATGTTTCCGTGTTGTTATCTTTAGACAACAGCGAGCTAGACTCTCAATGTTTCCGTGTTGTTAAATTTGATCAACAGCGAGCTAGATCTTAATGTTTCCGTGTTGTTAAATTTGATCAACAGCGAGCTAGACTCTCAATGTTTCCGTGTTGTTAAATTTTATCAACAGCGAGCTTGATTATCAGTGTTTCCGTGTTGTTAAATTTGATCAACAGCGAGCTAGACTCTCAATGTTTCTGTGTTGTTATTTTTAAAACAACAGCGAGCTAGATTCTCAATGTTTCCGTGTTGTTAAATTTGATCAACAGCGAGCTATACTCTCAATGTTTCCGTGTAGATAGCTTTAGAACAACAGCGAGCTAGCTTTCAATGTTTCCGTGTTGTTAAATTTGATCAACAGCGAACTAGGCTCTCAATGTTTCCGTGTTGTTAAATTTGATCAACAGCGAGCTAGACTCTCAATGTTTCCGTGTTGTTAAATTTTATCAACAGCGAGCTGGATTATCAGTGTTTCCGTGTTGTTAAATTTGATCAACAGCGAGCTAGACTCTCAATTCCGTATTGTTATTTTTAAAACAACAGCGAGCTAGATTCTCAATGTTTCCGTGATGTTAAATTTCATCAACAGCGAGCTAGACTCTTAATGTTTCCGTGTTGTTAAATTTGATCAACAGCGAGAAAGACTCTCAATGTTTCCGTGTAGATAACTTTAGAACAACAGCGACCTGGCTCTCAATGCTTCCGTGTTGTTAAATTTGATCAACAGCGAGCTAGACTCTCAATGTTTCCGTGTAGATAATTTTAGAACAACAGCGACTGGGCTCTCAATGTTCCGTGTTGTTAAATTGGATCAACAGCGAGCTGGACTCTCAATGTTTCCGTGTTGTATCTTTAGAACAACAGCGAGCTAGACTCTCAATGTTTCCGTGTTGTTAAATTTGATCAACAGCGAGCTAGACTCTTAATGTTTCCGTGTTGTTAAATTTTATCAACAGCGAGCTTGATTATCAGTGTTTCCGTGTTGTTAAATTTGATCAACAGCGAGCTAGACTATCAATGTTTCCGTGTTGTTATATTTGATCAACAGCGAGCTATACTCTCAATGTTTCCGTGTAGATAACTTTAGAACAACAGCGAGCTAGGCTTTCAATGTTTCCGTGTTGTTAAATTTGATCAACAGCGAACTAGGCTCTCAATGTTTCCGTGTTGTTAAATTTGATCAACAGCGAGCTAGACTCTCAATGTTTCCGTGTAGATAACTTTAGAACAACAGGGACCTTGGCTCTCAATGCTTCCGTGTTGTTAAATTTGATCAACAGCGAGCTAGACTCTAAATGTTTGCGTGTTGTTATTTTTAAAACAACAGCGAGCTAGATTCTCAATGTTTCCGTGTTTTAAATTTAATCAATAGCAAGCTAGACTCTCAATGTTTCTGTGTTGTTAACTTTAGAACAACAGCGAGTAGATTCTCAATGTTTACGTGTTGTTAAATTTGATCAACTGCGAGCTAGACTCTCAATGTTTACGTGTTGTTAAATTTGATCAACAGCGAGCTAGACTCTCAATGTTTCCGTGTTGTTATCTTTAGAACAACAGCGACCTGGGCTCACAGTGTTTCCGTTTGTAAAATTTGATCTACAGCGAGCTAGACTCGAAATGTTTCCGTGTTGTTAACTTTAGAACAACAGAGAGCTAGACTCTTAATGTTTCCGTGTTGTTAAATTTGATCAACAGCGAGCTAGGATCTCAATGTTTCGTGTTGTTAAATTTGATCAACAGCGAGATAGACTCTCAATGTTTCCGTGTTGTTAAATTTGATCAACAGCGAGCTAGACTATCATGTTTCCGTCTTGTTAAATTTGATCAACAGCGAGCTAGACTCTCAATGTTTCCGTGTTGTTAAATTTTATCAACAGCGAGCTGGATTATCAGTGTTTCCGTGTTGTTAAATTTGATCAACAGCGAGCTAGACTCTCAATGTTTCCGTGTTGTTATTTTTAAAACAACAGCGACCTGGGCTCTCAATGCTTCCGTGTTGTTAAATTGGATCAACAGCGAGCTAGACTCTCAATGTTTCCGTTGTTTTTTAAAACAACAGCGAGCTAGATTCTCAATGTTTCCGTGTTGTTAAATTTGATCAACAGCGAGCTAGACTCTTAATGTTTCCGTGTTGTTAAATTTGATCAACAGCGAGATAGACTCTCAATGTTTCCGTGTAGATAACTTTAGAACAACAGCGACCTTGGCTCTCAATGCTTCCGTGTTGTTAAATTTGATCAACAGCGAGCTAGACTCTCAATGTTTCCGTGTAGATAACTTTAGAACAACAGCGACCTGGGCTCTCAATGCTTCCGTGTTGTTAAATTTGATCAACAGCGAGCTAGACTCTCAATGTTTCCGTGTTGTTAAATTTTATCAACAGCGAGCTGGATTATCAGTGTTTCCGTGTTGTTAAATTTGATCAACAGCGAGCTAGACTCTCAATGTTTCCGTGTTGTTATTTTTAAAACAACAGCGACCTGAGCTCTCAATGCTTCCGTGTTGTTAAATTGGATCAACAGCGAGCTAGACTCTCAATGTTTCCGTGTTGTTTTTTTTAAAACAACAGCGAGCTAGATTCTCAATGTTTCCGTGTTGTTAAATTTGATCAATAGCGAGATAGACTCTCAATGTTTCCGTGTAGATAACTTTAGAACAACAGCGACCTTGGCTCTCAATGCTTCCGTGTTGTTAAATTTGATCAACAGCGAGCTAGACTCTCAATGTTTCCGTGTAGATAACTTTAGAACAACAGCGACCTGGGCTCTCAATGCTTCCGTGTTGTTAAATTGGATCAACAGCGAGCTAGACTCTCAATGTTTCCGTGTTGTTATCTTTAGAACAGCGAGCTAGACTCTCAATGTTTCCGTGTTGTTAAATTTGGTCAATAGCGAGCTAGACTCTTAATGTTTCCGTGTTGTTAAATTTGATCAACAGCGAGCTAGACTCTCAATGTTTCCGTGTTGTTAAATTTTATCAACAGCGAGCTTGATTATCAGTGTTTCCGTGTTGTTAAATTTGATCAACAGCGAGCTAGACTCTCAATGTTTCCGTGTTGTTATTTTTAAACAACAGCGAGCTAGATTCTCAATGTTTCCGTGTTGTTAAATTTGATCAACAGCGAGCTATACTCTCAATGTTTCCGTCTAGATAGCTTTAGAACAACAGCGAGCTAGGCTTTCAATGTTTCCGTGTTGTTAAATTTGATCAACAGCGAACTAGGCTCTCAATGTTTCCGTGTTGTTAAATTTGATCAACAGCGAGCTAGACTCTCAATGTTTCCGTGTTGTTAAATTTTATCAACAGCGAGCTGGATTATCAGTGTTTCCGTGTTGTTAAATTTGATCAACAGAGAGCTAGACTCTCAATGTTTCCGTGTTGTTATTTTTAAAACAACAGCGAGCTAGATTCTCAATGTTTCCGTGATGTTAAATTTCATCAACAGCGAGCTAGACTCTTAATGTTTCCGTGTTGTTAAATTTGATCAACAGCGAGAAAGACTCTCAATGTTTCCGTGTAGATAACTTTAGAACAACAGCGACCTTGGCTCTCAATGCTTCCGTGTTGTTAAATTTGATCAACAGCGAGCTAGACTCTCAATGTTTCCGTGTAGATAATTTTAGAACAACAGCGACCTGGGCTCTCAATGCTTCCGTGTTGTTAAATTGGATCAACAGCGAGCTAGACTCTCAATGTTTCCGTGTTGTTATCTTTAGAACAACAGCGAGCTAGACTCTCAATGTTTCCGTGTTGTTAAATTTGATCAACAGCGAGCTAGACTCTTAATGTTTCCGTGTTGTTAAATTTTATCAACAGCGAGCTTGATTATCAGTGTTTCCGTGTTGTTAAATTTGATCAACAGCGAGCTAGACTATCAATGTTTCCGTGTTGTTATATTTGATCAACAGCGAGCTATACTCTCAATGTTTCCGTGTAGATAACTTTAGAACAACAGCGAGCTAGGCTTTCAATGTTTCCGTGTTGTTAAATTTGATCAACAGCGAACTAGGCTCTCGATGTTTCCGTGTTGTTAAATTTGATCAACAGCGAGCTAGACTCTCAATGTTTCCGTGTAGATAACTTTAGAACAACAGGGACCTTGGTTCTCAATGCTTCCATGTTGTTAAATTTGATCAACAGCGAGCTAGACTCTAAATGTTTGCATGTTGTTATTTTAAAACAACAGCGAGCTAGATTCTCAATGTTTCCGTGTTGTTAAATTTAATCAATAGCAAGCTAGACTCTCAATGTTTCTGTGTTGTTAACTTTAGAACAACAGCGAGGTAGATTCTCAATGTTTCCGTGTTGTTAAATTTGATCAACTGCGAGCTAGACTCTCAATGTTTCCGTGTTGTTAAATTTGATCAACAGCGAGATTGACTCTCAATGTTTCCGTGTTGTTATCTTTAGAACAACAGCGAGCTAGATCCTCAATGTTTTCGTGTAGATAACTTTAGAACAACAGCGACCTGGGCTCACAGTGTTTCCGTTTTGTAAAATTTGATCAACAGCGAGCTAGACTCGAAATGTTTCCGTGTTGTTAACTTTAGAACAACAGAGAGCTAGACTCTTAATGTTTCCGTGTTGTTAAATTTGATCAACAGCGAGCTAGGATCTCAATGTTTCCGTGTTGTTAAATTTGATCAACAGCGAGATAGACTCTCAATGTTTCCGTGTTGTTAAATTTGATCAACAGCGAGCTAGACTATCAATGTTTCCGTCTTGTTAAATTTGATCAACAGCGAGCTAGACTCTCAATGTTTCCGTGTTGTTAAATTTTATCAACAGCGAGCTGGATTATCAGTGTTTCCGTGTTGTTAAATTTGATCAACAGCGAGCTAGACTCTCAATGTTTCCGTGTTGTTATTTTAAAACAACAGCGACCTGGGCTCTCAATGCTTCCGTGTTGTTAAATTGGATCAACAGCGAGCTAGACTCTCAATGTTTCCGTGTTGTTTTTTTTAAAACAACAGCGAGCTAGATTCTCAATGTTTCCGTGTTGTTAAATTGATCAACAGCGAGATAGACTCTCAATGTTTCCGTGTAGATAACTTTAGAACAACAGCGACCTGGGCTCTCAATGTTTCCGTGTTGTTAAATTTGATCAACAGCGAGCTAGACTCTCAATGTTTCCGTGTTGTTAAATTTTATCAACAGCGAGCTTGATTATCAGTGTTTCCGTGTTGTTAAATTTGATCAACAGCGAGCTAGACTCTCAATATTTCCGTGTTGTTATTTTTAAAACAACAGCGAGCTAGATTCTCAATGTTTCCGTGTTGTTAAATTTGATCAACAGCGAGCTATACTCTCAATGTTTCCGTCTAGATAGCTTTAGAACAACAGCGAGCTAGGCTTTCAATGTTTCCGTGTTGTTAAATTTGATCAACAGCGAACTAGGCTCTCAATGTTTCCGTGTTGTTAAATTTGATCAACAGCGAGCTAGACTCTCAATGTTTCCGTGTTGTTAAATTTATCAACAGCGAGCTGGATTATCAGTGTTTCCGTGTTGTTAAATTTGATCAACAGAGAGCTAGACTCTCAATGTTTCCGTGTTGTTATTTTTAAAACAACAGCGAGCTAGATTCTCAATGTTTCCGTGATGTTAAATTTCATCAACAGCGAGCTAGACTCTTAATGTTTCCGTGTTGTTAAATTTGATCAACAGCGAGAAGACTCTCAATGTTTCCGTGTAGAAACTTTAGAACAACAGCGACCTTGGCTCTCAATGCTTCCGTGTTGTTAAATTTGATCAACAGCGAGCTAGACTCTCAATGTTTCCGTGTAGATAATTTTAGAACAACAGCGACCTGGGCTCTCAATGCTTCCGTGTTGTTAAATTGGATCAACAGCGAGCTAGACTCTCAATGTTTCCGTGTTGTTATCTTTAGAACAACAGCGAGCTAGACTCTCAATGTTTCCGTGTTGTTAAATTTGATCAACAGCGAGCTAGACTCTTAATGTTTCCGTGTTGTTAAATTTTATCAACAGCGAGCTTGATTATCAGTGTTTCCGTGTTGTTAAATTTGATCAACAGCGAGCTAGACTATCAATGTTTCCGTGTTGTTATATTTGATCAACAGCGAGCTATACTCTCAATGTTTCCGTGTAGATAACTTTAGAACAACAGCGAGCTAGGCTTTCAATGTTTCCGTGTTGTTAAATTTGATCAACAGCGAACTAGGCTCTCAATGTTTCCGTGTTGTTAAATTTGATCAACAGCGAGCTAGACTCTCAATGTTTCCGTGTAGATAACTTTAGAACAACAGGGACCTTGGTTCTCAATGCTTCCGTGTTGTTAAATTTGATCAACAGCGAGCTAGACTCTAAATGTTTGCGTGTTGTTATTTTTAAAACAACAGCGAGCTAGATTCTCAATGTTTCCGTGTTGTTAAATTTAATCAATAGCAAGCTAGACTCTCAATGTTTCTGTGTTGTTAACTTTAGAACAACAGCGAGGTAGATTCTCAATGTTTCCGTGTTGTTAAATTTGATCAACTGCGAGCTAGACTCTCAATGTTTCCGTGTTGTTAAATTTGATCAACAGCGAGATTGACTCTCAATGTTTCCGTGTTGTTATCTTTAGAACAACAGCGAGCTAGATCCTCAATGTTTCCGTGTTGTTAAATTTGATCAACAGCGAGCTAGACTCTCAATGTTTCCGTGTAGATAACTTTAGAACAACAGCGACCTGGCTCACAGTGTTTCCGTTTTGTAAAATTTGATCAACAGCGAGCTAGACTCGAAATGTTTCCGTGTTGTTAACTTTAGAACAACAGAGAGCTAGACTCTTAATGTTTCCGTGTTGTTAAATTTGATCAACAGCGAGCTAGGATCTCAATGTTTCCGTGTTGTTAAATTTGATCAACAGCGAGATAGACTCTCAATGTTTCCGTGTTGTTAAATTTGATCAACAGCGAGCTAGACTATCAATGTTTCCGTCTTGTTAAATTTGATCAACAGCGAGCTAGACTCTCAATGTTTCCGTGTTGTTAAATTTTATCAACAGCGAGCTGGATTATCAGTGTTTCCGTGTTGTTAAATTTGATCAACAGCGAGCTAGACTCTCAATGTTTCCGTGTTGTTATTTTTAAAACAACAGCGACCTGGGCTCTCAATGCTTCCGTGTTGTTAAATTGGATCAACAGCGAGCTAGACTCTCAATATTTCCGTGTTGTTTTTTTTAAAACAACAGCGAGCTAGATTCTCAATGTTTCCGTGTTGTTAAATTTGATCAACAGCGAGATAGACTCTCAATGTTTCCGTGTAGATAACTTTAGAACAACAGCGACCTTGGCTCTCAATGCTTCCGTGTTGTTAAATTTGATCAACAGCGAGCTAGACTCTCAATGTTTCCGTGTAGATAACTTTAGAACAACAGCGACCTGGGCTCTCAATGCTTCCGTGTTGTTAAATTTGATCAACAGCGAGCTAGACTATCAATGTTTCCGTCTTGTTCAATTTGATCAACAGCGAGCTAGACTCTCAATGTTTCCGTGTTGTTAAATTTTATCAACAGCGAGCTGGATTATCAGTGTTTCCGTGTTGTTAAATTTGATCAACAGCGAGCTAGACTCTCAATGTTTCCGTGTTGTTATTTTTAAAACAACAGCGACCTGGGCTCTCAATGCTTCCGTGTTGTTAAATTGGATCAACAGCGAGCTAGACTCTAAATGTTTGCGTGTTTTATTTTTAAAACAACAGCGAGCTAGATTCTCAATGTTTCCGTGTTGTTAAATTTAATCAATAGCAAGCTAGACTCTCAATGTTTCTGTGTTGTTAACTTTAGAACAACAGCGAGGTAGATTCTCAATGTTTCCGTGTTGTTAAATTTGATCAACAGCGAGCTAGACTCTCATGTTTCCGTGTTGTTAAATTTGATCAACAGCGAGCTAGACTCTCAATGTTTCCGTGTTGTTATCTTTAGAACAACAGCGATCTAGATTCTCAATGTTTCCGTGTTGTTAAATTTGATCAACAGCGAGCTAGACTCTCAATGTTTCCGTGTAGATAACTTTAGAACAACAGCGACCTGGGCTCACAGTGTTTCCGTTTTGTTAAATTTGATCAACAGCGAGTGGACTCTCAATGTTTCCGTGTTGTTAAATTTTATCAACAGCGAGCTGGATTATCAGTGTTTCCGTGTTGTTAAATTTGATCAACAGCGAGCTAGACTCTCAATGTTTCCGTGTTGTTATTTTTAAAACAACAGCGAGCTAGATTCTCAATGTTTCCGTGATGTTAAATTTCATCAACAGCGAGCTAGACTCTTAATGCTTCCGTGTTGTTAAATTTGATCAACAGCGAGCTAGACTCTCAATGTTTCCGTGTAGATAATTTTAGAACAACAGCGACCTGGGCTCTCAATGATTCCGTGTTGTTAAATTTGGGTCAACAGCGAGCTAGACTCTCAATGTTTCCGTGTTGTTATCTTTAGAACAACAGCGAGCTAGACTCTCAATGTTTCCGTGTTGTTAAATTTGATCAACAGCGAGCTAGACTCTTAATGTTTCCGTGTTGTTAAATTTTATCAACAGCGAGCTTGATTATCAGTGTTTCCGTGTTGTTAAATTTGATCAACAGCGAGCTAGACTATCAATGTTTCCGTGTTGTTATATTTGATCAACAGCGAGCTATACTCTCAATGTTTCCGTGTAGATAACTTTAGAACAACAGCGAGCTAGGCTTTCAATGTTTCCGTGTTGTTAAATTTGATCAACAACGAACTAGGCTCTCAATGTTTCCGTGTTGTTAAATTTGATCAACAGCGAGCTAGACTCTCAATGTTTCCGTGTAGATAACTTTAGAACAACAGGGACCTTGGCTCTCAATGCTTCCGTGTTGTTAAATTTGATCAACAGCGAGCTAGACTCTAAATGTTTGCGTGTTGTTATTTTTAAAACAACAGCGAGCTAGATTCTCAATGTTTCCGTGTTGTTAAATTTAATCAATAGCAAGCTAGACTCTCAATGTTTCTGTGTTGTTAACTTTAGAACAACAGCGAGGTAGATTCTCAATGTTTCCGTGTTGTTAAATTTGATCAACAGCGAGCTAGACTCTCAATGTTTCCGTGTTGTTAAATTTGATCAACAGCGAGCTAGACTCTCAATGTTTCCGTGTTGTTATCTTTAGAACAACAGCGAGCTAGATTCTCAATGTTTCCGTGTTGTTAAATTTGATCAACAGCGAGCTAGACTCTCAATGTTTCCGTGTAGATAACTTTAGAACAACAGCGACCTGGGCTCACAGTGTTTCCGTTTTGTAAAATTTGATCAACAGCGAGCTAGACTCGAAATGTTTCCGTGTAGATAACTTTAGAACAACAGAGAGCTAGACTCTTAATGTTTCCGTGTTGTTAAATTTGATCAACAGCGAGCTAGGATCTCAATGTTTCCGTGTTGTTAAATTTGATCAACAGCGAGATAGACTCTCAATGTTTCCGTGTAGATAACTTTAGAACAACAGCGACCTGGGCTCTCAATGCTTCCGTCTTGTTAAATTTGATCAACAGCGAGCTAGACTCTCAATGTTTCCGTGTAGATAACTTTAGAACAACAGCGACCTGGCTCTCAATGCTTCCGTGTTGTTAATTTGGATCAACAGCGAGCTATACTCTCAATGTTTCGTGTTGTTTTTTAAACAACAGCGAGCTAGACTCTCAATGTTTCCGTGTTGTTAAATTTGATCAACAGCGAGCTACACTCTCAATGTTTCCGTGTAGATAATTTGAACAACAGCGAGCTGGCTCTCAATGCTTCCGTGTTGTTAAATTTTATCAACAGCGAGCTAGACTCTCAGTGTTTCCGTTTGTTAAACTTTAGATCAACAGCGAGCTGGGCTCTCAATGTTTCCGTGTTGTTTTTAAAACAACAGCGAGCTAGATTCTCAATGTTTCCGTGTTGTTAAATTTGATCAACAGCGAGCTAGACTCTTAATGTTTCCGTGTTGTTAAATTTGATCAACAGCGAGATAGACTCTCAATGTTTCCGTGTAGATAACTTTAGAACAACAGCGACCTTGGCTCTCAATGCTTCCGTGTTGTTAAATTTGATCAACAGCGAGCTAGACTCTCAATGTTTCCGTGTAGATAACTTTAGAACAACAGGGACCTTGGCTCTGAATGCTTCCGTGTTGTTAAATTGGATCAACAGCGAGCTAGACTCTCAATGTTTCCGTGTTATCTTTAGAACAACAGCGAGCTAGACTCTCAATGTTTCCGTGTTGTTAAATTTGATCAACAGCGAGCTAGACTCTTAATGTTTCCGTGTTGTTAAATTTGATCAACAGCGAGCTAGACTCTCAATGTTTCCGTGTTGTTAAATTTTATCAACAGCGAGCTTGATTATCAGTGTTTCCGTGTTGTTAAATTTGATCAACAGCGAGCTAGACTCTCAATGTTTCCGTGTTGTTATTTTTAAAACAACAGCGAGCTAGATTCTCAATGTTTCCGTGTTGTTAAATTTGATCAACAGCGATCTAGGCTCTTAATGTTTCCGTGTTGTTAAATTTGATCAACAGCTAGCTAGACTATCAATGTTTCCGTGTTGTTATCTTTAGAACAACAGCGAGCTAGACTCTCAATGTTTCCGTGTTGTTAAATTTGATCAACAGCGAGCTAGACTCTCAATGTTTCCGTGTTGTTAAAATTGATCAACAGCGAGCTAGTCTGTCAATGTTTCTGTGTTGTTAAATTTGATCAACAGCGAGCTGTACTCTCAATATATCCTTGTTGATAACTTCAACATAACAGCGAGCTGGATACAACAATATCTCTCTGTTGATTGCTTCAACATCACAGCGAGCTTGATTCATCCATACTTACTTGTTGATAACTTCAACATCTCAATTGGCTGATGTCTCTGTGTCTTTTTGTTCATAACCTCCGCATCACAGCCACCAGTACTATCAATGTCGTTTTTCATTAGTTTCACATATGAATGTCCTATTTTATTATTGCTATTATAAACAACAGAAGGCATTTGAGAAGTTCGTTGATGTTTACAATCTTGTATTGCTGGACAACAACAAAAGAGATTGAGAGAAAAAAAGTATTAAAAGCTGTTGTAGACAAATGTCTAAGATGAATACTCTATGTAGAATGTAATGAATTCAAGATTAATGTTGAAATAAGAGAGATGACCATACAACCAATGATGTCTCTACAATTAGGAAGATAAGATTGACATATGTCGATTATGTATTGAGAAGAGACAACAACATAATTACAAAACAGGTTCTTGATGGGAAACATCAGGATATAGAAAAAGAATTAGACCAAGAGGCACACTGAAAAGAACACTTATAAGAGAAGCAAAGTTGACAGGCAAAGACTTATTATATAAGATCGAACATCTCGCCCATGGGGGCCTCGGTAGCCTAGTTGGGAAAACCACCCGACTAGACTACCGACGTTCGGACAACCCGTGTTCAATTCCCGCTAGGAGCAGTGTGAATTGTACTCGTGGTTGGAATAAAAAAAAAAAATACCCCCACGGTCGACCCAGCCGTTGGCAGAAATGGGTACCAGGGTATATTATTCTGGGAAGGTGAGGAATGTCGCTTCGCATCTGAGTTTCGATGCTTGAGGCTACACTATACAGAAATATCCGAACATTTCTGGATATGCGGCCGAGCACATATGGGTATATACTCGCGTGCTAAGACGCCGGTTCAAGTCTCGTACTTTACCTTATCTCGCCCATAAGAATGAAGGGTGGCGAAAATTACTAGAAGCCCTATGTGACGTCACGCGGCGTTGGATGGATGAAAATTGTGAAAGTTCACGACATTGTGAATGAGATAATAAATAGATCTTACATTGACTTGGTCCACTGGAGGTCACTAGAAAGAGAAAATAGAGAGGAAATATGTCTCAATATTAGTATATATGTAGATTATTGACATTTCTGGTGTTGTAGTAAATTATTACAATAATTATATAATTGGAAATCTATACTGTCTATAATTCATGTTAGTTTATCAATGACGCGTGAATTAACAGTACTGGACACAATATTAGCACGTTTCTATCCAATAACTTTTAACTTAACAGCGAGCTGGGCTCTCAATGTTTCCGTGTTGTTAACTTTAGAACAACAGCGAGCTAGACTCTCAATGTTTCCGTGTTGTTAAATTTGATCAACAGCAAGCGAGACTCTCAATGTTTCCGTGTTGATGAATTTGATCAACACCGACCTGGGCTCTCAATGTTTCCGTTTTGTTAAATTTGATCAACAGCGAGCTAGACTCTCAATGTTTCCGTTTTGTTATTTTTGAAACAACAGAGAGCTAGATTCTCAATGTTTCCGTGATGTTAAATTTGATCAAAAGCGAGCTAGACTCTTAATGTTTCCGTGTTGTTAAATTTGATCAACAGCGAGATAGACTCTCAATGTTTCCGTGTAGATAACTTTAGAACAACAGCGACCTTGGCTCTCAATGCTTCCGTGTTGTTAAATTTGATCAACAGCGAGCTAGACTCTCAATGTTTCCGTGTAGATAACTTTAGAACAACAGCGACCTGGGCTCTCAATGCTTCCGTGTTGTTAAATTGGATCAACAACGAGCTAGACTCTCTATGTTTCCGTGTTGTTATCTTTAGAACAACAGCGAGCTAGACTCTCAATGTTTCCGTGTTGTTAAATTTGATCAACAGCGAGCTAGACTCTTAATGTTTCCGTGTTGTTAAATTTGATCAACAGCGAGCTAGACTCTCAATGTTTCCGTGTAGATAACTTTAGAACAACAGCGAGCTAGGCTTTCAATGTTTCCGTGTTGTTAAATTTGATCAACAGCGAACTAGGCTCTCAATGTTTCCGTGTTGTTAAATTTGATCAACAGCGAGCTAGACTATCAATGTTTCCGTGTTGTTATATTTGATCAACAGCGAGCTAGATTATCAATGTTTCCGTGTTGTTAAATTTGATCAACAGCGAGCTAGACTCTAAATGTTTGCGTGTTGTTATTTTTAAAACAACAGCGAGCTAGATTATCAATGTTTCCGTGTTGTTAAATTTGATCAATAGCAAGCTAGACTCTCAATGTTTCCGTGTTGTTAACTTTTGAACAACAGCGACGTAGATTTCTCAATGTTTCCGTGTTGTTAAATTTGATCAACAGCGAGCTAGACTCTCAATGTTTCCGTGTTGTTAAATTTGATCAACAGCGAGCTAGACTCTCAATGTTTCCGTGTTGTTATCTTTAGAACAACAGCGAGCTAGATTCTCAATGTTTCCGTGTTGTTAAATTTGATCAACAGCGAGCTAGACTCTCAATGTTTCCGTGTAGATAACTATAGAACAACAGCGACCTGGGCTCACAGTGTTTCCGTTTTGTAAAATTTGATCAACAGCGAGCTAGACTCTCAATGTTTCCGTGTTGTTAACTTTAGAACAACAGAGAGCTAGACTCTTAATGTTTCCGTGTTGTTAAATTTGATCAACAGCGAGCTAGGCACTCAATGTTTCCGTGTTGTTAAATTTGATCAACAGCGAGATAGACTCTCAATGTTTCCGTGTAGATAACTTTAGAACAACAGCGACCTGGGCTCTCAATGCTTCCGTCTTGTTAAATTTGATAAACAGCGAGCTAGACTCTCAATGTTTCCGTGTAGATAACTTTAGAACAACAGCGACCTGGGCTCTCAATGCTTCCGTGTTGTTAAATTGGATCAACAGCGAGCTAGACTCTCAATGTTTCAGTGTTGTTATCTTTAGAACAACAGCGAGCTAGACTCTCAATGTTTCCGTGTTGTTAAATTTGATCAACAGCAAGCTAGACTCTCAATGTTTCCGTGTTGTTAAATTTTATCAACAGCGAGCTGGATTATCAGTGTTTCCGAGTTGTTAAATTTGATCAACAGCGAGCTAGACTCTTAATGTTTCCGTGCTGTTAAATTTGATCAACAGCGAGATAGACTCTCAATGTTTCCGTGTATATATTTTTAGAACAACAGCGACCTTGGCTCTCAATGCTTCCGTGTTGTTAAATTTGATAAACAGCGAGCTAGACTCTCAATGTTTCCGTGTAGATAACTTTAGAACAAAAGCGACCTGGGCTCTCAATGCTTCCGTGTTGTTAAATTGGATCAACAGCGAGCTAGACTCTCAATGTTTCCGTGTTGTTATCTTTAGAACAACAGCGAGCTAGACTCTCAATGTTTCCGTGTTGTTAAATTTGATCAACAGCGAGCTAGACTCTTAATGTTTCCGTGTTGTTAAATTTGATCAACAGCGAGCTAGACTCTCAATGTTTCCGTGTTGTTAAATTTTATCAACAGCGAGTTTGATTATCAGTGTTTCCGTGTTGTTAAATTTGATCAACAGCGAGCTAGACTCTCAATGTTTCCGTGTTGTTATTTTTAAAACAACAGCGAGCTAGATTCTCAATGTTTCCGTGTTGTTAAATTTGATCAACAGCGAGCTATACTCTCAATGTTTCCGTTTAGATAACTTTAGAACAACAGCGAGCTAGGCTTTCAATGTTTCCGTGTTGTTAAATTTGATCAACAGCGAGCTAGACTATCAATGTTTCCGTGTTGTTATCTTTAGAACAACAGCGAGCTAGACTCTCAATATTTCCGTGTTGTTAAATTTGATCAACAGTGAGCTAGACTCTCAATGTTTCCGTGTTGTTAAATTTGATCAACAGCGAGCTAGTCTGTCAATGTTTCTGTGTTGTTAAATTTGATCAACAGCGAGCTGGACTCTCAATATATCCTTGTTGATAACTTCAACATAACAGCGAGCTGGATACAACAATATCTCTCTGTTGATTGCTTCAACATCACAGCGAGCTTGATTCATCCATACTTACTTGTTGATAACTTCAACATCTCAATTGGCTGATGTCTCTGTGTCTTTTTGTTCGTAACCTCCGCATCACAGCCACCAGTACTATCAATGTCGTTTTTTCATTAGTTTCACATATGAATGTCCTATTTGTATTATTGCTATTATAAACAACAGAAGGCATTTGAGAAGTTCGTTGATGTTTACAATCTTGTATTGCTGGACAACAACAAAAGAGATTGAGAAAAAAAAAGTATTAAAAGCTGTTGTAGACAAATGTCTAAGATGAATACTCTATGTAGAATGTAATGAATTCAAGATTAATGTTGAAATAAGAGATATGACCATACAACCAATGATGTCTCTACATTTAGGAAGATAAGATTGACATATGTCGATTATGTATTGAGAAGAGACAACAACATAATTACAAAACAGGTTCTTGATGGGAAACATCAGGATATAGAAAAAGAGTTAGACCAAGAGGCACACTGAAAAGAACACTTATAAGAGAAGCAAAGTTGACAGGCATAGACTTATTAGATAAGATCGAACATCTCGCCCATAAGAATGAAGGGTGACGAAAATTACTAGAAGCCCTATGTGACGTCACGCGGCGTTGGATGGATGAAAATTGTGAAAGTTCACGACATTGTGAATGAGATAATAAATAGATCTTACCTTGACTTGGTCCACTGGTGGTCACTAGAAAGAGAAAATAGAGAGGAAATATGTCTCAATATTAGTGTATATGTAGATTATTGACATTTCTGGTGTTGTAGTAAATTATTACAATAATTATATAATTGGAAATCTATACTGTCTATAATTCATGTTAGTTTATCAATGACGCGTGAATTAACAGTACTGGACACAATATTAGCACGTTTCTATCCAATAACTTTTAACTTAACAGCGAGCTGGGCTCTCAATGTTTCCGTGTTGTTAACTTTAGAACAACAGCGAGCTAGACTCTCAATGTTTCCGTGTTGTTAAATTTGATCAACAGCAAGCGAGACTCTCAATGTTTCCGTGTTGATGAATTTGATCAACACCGACCTGGGCTCTCAATGTTTCCGTTTTGTTAAATTTGATCAACAGCGAGCTAGACTCTCAATGTTTCCGTTTTGTTAAATTGGATCAACAGCGAGCTAGACTCTTAATGTTTCCGTGTTGTTAAATTTGATCAACAGCGAGCTAGACTCTCAATGTTTCCGTGTTGTTAAATTTGATCAACAGTGATCTAGGCTCTCAATGTTTCCGTGTTGTTAAATTTGATCAACAGTGAACTAGGCTCTCAATGTTTCCGTGTTGTTAAATTTGATCAACAGCGAGCTAGACTCTTAATGTTTCCGTGTTGTTAAATTTGATCAACAGCGAGCTAGACTCTTAATGTTTCCGTGTTGTTAAATTTGATCAACAGCGAGCTAGACTCTTAATGTTTCCGTGTTGTTAAATTTGATCAACAGCGAGCTAGACTCTCAATGTTTCCGTGTTCTTAAATTTGATCAACAGCGAGCTAGACTCTCAATGTTTCCGTGTTGTTAAATTTGATCAACAGCGAGCTAGACTCTCAATGTTTCCGTGTTGTTAAATTTGATCAACAGTGAGCAAGGCTCTCAATGTTTCCGTGTTGTTAAATTTGATCAACAGTGAGCTAGGCTCTCAATGTTTCCGTGTTGATAACTTCAGAATAAAAACGAGGTGGGTTCTCAATGACTCCGTGTTTATTACTTCAACCACACGGTGAGCCGGGCACTAAATATCTCCGTGTTGATAACTTCAACATCCCAGCGGGGTGCTCTTTTAATGTCTCCTTGTTGATAACTTCAACATCTCAGTTGGCTGATCTCTCTGTGTCTCGTTGTTGATAACCTCAGCATCACAGACACCAGAACTATCAAGTTTTTTTCATTAGTTTCCCATATGAAGGTGCTATTTGGATTTCTGCTATTATAAACAACAGAAGGTATTTGAGAAGTTCGTGGTTGTTTTCATTCTTGTAAAGATGGAAAAAAACAAAAGAGATTGGGAAAATATATATATATATATATAAATAAGACAAATGGCCATACAACCTATGATGTCATCTACAATTAGGAAGAAGATATGGACATATGTCGATTATGTATTGAGAAAAGACAACAACAGAATTACAAACAGGTTATTCTATGGGAAACATAAGGATAAAGAAAAAAGAAGTAGACCAAGAGACACACTGAAAGAACACTTATAAGAGGAGGAACGTTGGCAGGCATAGACTCAGAAAATATCTAACATTCCGCCCAGAAGAATGAAGGGTGGCGAAAATTACTGGCAGCCATATGTGACGTCACGTGGGGTTGAATGGATCAAAATCATGAAAGTTCCCTAAATCGTGAATCTTCTTCTCCTCGTCTTTTCTCTTTTCACTGATACCTAAAAGGTGTCGTGGTTTATATCATTTGTCGTTCTTGTGCTGCTCGAATTGTCTGAATTAGTGATTTTCCTTTGTTGTTACATGTCTCTGTCACTGCATCTATCCATCTTGTTCTGGGTCTTCCACTTAGTCTTGTTCCATGCATTCTCGAGAAGAACGCCCTTGATGGTGATTGGTGAGGATTCATTCTGACCAGGTGACCAAACCATTTAAGTTGTTTAAAGTTGTCTTGGCAGGGTTTTGTTCCTACCATTTTTCTTATGGTTTCATTTGGTATTCTATCTCTTCTTGTGTTGTTTGTTACTTTTTCTCAAGCAACGCATCTCACATGTATTGATCTTTCTTAAATGTGATTTAAAAAGGGTCCATGTTTGACTTTCATAGCACAAAGTTGGTATGAAGATGCTATTTATCATTTGTTGAGACATCGTGAATGAGATAATAAATAGAACTTACCTTGACCTGGTCCACTGGTAGTCACTAGAAACAGTAAATAGAGAGGAAATATGTCTCAATATTAGTTTATATACAGATTAATGACAATTCAGGTTTTGTAGTAAATTATTAGAATATTTATATAATTGGAAGTCTATACTGTCTATAATTTATATTAGTTTCGCATTGACGCGACTCTAACAGTAATAGATATAATATAAGCACGTTTCTATTATTTAAAACATTTGGAATAGTTTCAATTAGTAATTCATTGAAAGAAAACAAAGAGAAGTCAAGATTAAGTTCTCTAGAATATTGACTTTTATGTTGTAATTACTGGCAACAGTTCTCCCTTTTTGTTGATACCTTCAACATCACAGCTGGACTCGCGATGTCTGTTTGTTAATAATTTATACAACTCAATGAGTTACGATCTCTGTTTCTCTTTGTTAATTACTTCTACAACTCATTGAGTTACGATCTATGTTTCTCTTTGTTAATTACTTCTACAACTCATTGAGTTACGATCTCTTTTTCTCTTTGTTAATTACTTCTACGACTCAATGAGTTACGATCTCTGTTTCTCTTTGTTAATTACTTCTACAACTCAATGAGTTACGATCTCTGTTTCTCTTTGTTAATTACTTCTACAACTCAATGAGTTACGATCTCTGTTTCTCTTTGTTAATTACTTCTACAACTCATTGAGATACAATCTATGTGACTCTTTGTTAATTGCATCTACAACTCAGCGAGATACAATCTCTGTGACTCTTTGTTTATAACTTCTACAAGTCAGAGGGATACAATCTCAGTGACTCTTTGTTAATAACTTTGACATCTCGGCGAGCAGGACTGACAATGTCTCTTTGTTTGCAATTTCTACAACTGAGTGATTTATAATCTTAGTATCTCTTTGTTAATAACTTTCATATCTCAGTGAGATAAGTTTATTTGTGAATAACTTTCATATCTCAGTGAGATAAGTTTATTTGTTAATAACTTTCATATCTCAGTGAGATAAGTTTATTTGTTAATAACTTTCATATCTCAGTGAGATAAGTTTATTTGTGAATAACTTTCATATCTCAGTGAGATAAGTTTATTTGTTAATAACTTTCATATCTCAGTGAGATAAGTTTTATTGTTAATAACTTTCATATCTCAGTGAGATAAGTTTATTTGTGAATAACTTTCATATCTCAGTGAGATAAGTTTATTTGTTAATAACTTTTATATCTCAGTGAGATAAGTTTATTTGTGAATAACTTTCATATCTCAGTGAGATAAGTTTATTTGTTAATAACTTTCATATCTCAGTGAGATAAGTTTATTTGTTAATAACTTTCATATCTCAGTGAGATAAGTTTATTTGTGAATAACTTTCATATCTCAGTGAGATAAGTTTATTTGTGAATAACTCCTACAACTCAAATATTTACAATTTCAGTGTCTCTTTGTTAATAACTGTCACATCTCAGTAAATCTTTGTTTAAAATTTGTATATCTCAGCGAGCTGGACTAGAAAATACACTTCGATGATATCATCATCATCATCATCATCATTATCATCATATTATCATCACCATTATTATCATCTCTCCCATAACCTTCTCGGCTATTATAACACTCTTAATAAAGTCTTCACATTTAAGACCTGCTCTCAAAGAGGTAACAAAATGTTGACCCTGTCAACTCTCTAATGTTGTCTTCCTATACATGTTCTGTCTTACTTATAATTTTTTTGTTTGGAACTAAGCCCTAGAAATTCATCATAATACGACCTGTAATTCTTGTAACATGTCCGTAATTATTTACATTTTCATTCTTCTACCATTGACAGCAAATCCTGAAGGGGTCCTGTGGATCGTTTGATTAACTTGAAGACTCCCTTACAAGACTCATGATATGGTTTTAATCATGTGATTGAGTCACAGGAAAAGAAAGTGTAAATAAATGATAATTGTCTGTTCCCATTGCATTTACAGTTGCCACGCTCCAGAATGTATAACTCCCACAAACTGTACATGTGTTTCCATATAATTTCATGCCATGAATTTCTCAGAATGTATAACTCCCACAAACTGTACATGTGTTTCCTTATAATTTAATGCCATGAATTTCTCAGAATGTATAACTCCCACAAACTGTACATGTGTTTCCTTATAATTTCATGCCATGAATTTCTCAGAATGTATAACTCCCACAAACTGTACATGTGTTTCCTTATAATTTCATGTCGTGACGTTCTCAGAATGTATAACTCCCACAAAGATGTGTTTCTTATAATTGGTTATTGTTATTGGTTATTGGTTATGGAAGGCATCGGTATCACAGCAAACGAATTAAAATCCATAATTGCTCAACCGCCCGTGCCAGTGGAATCATCCGAATTACTAACTCATCTCCCAAACAAAGAAAAGTAACTGTAGTCCCCATCGTAGCAGTCTCAGCACACGCCAAAAGACATAAGGTGAAACCGCGCAGAAAGTGAACACAGCCAACTGTTTCCTCTCATACGATATCATCATTCATCGTAAACAAGCGGGATATCGAAGCAGGATCAAAACGGATGAGACACACAGCTCACGGTGTGCACAGAGCACTTAACTCAGAAGCTCCTGCAACAAGCCGGTCTTGGAATATGAGGAAACTGCAAGAAGGAACACTTTTAAGACATAGCCTTCAATGGTTCCTGCCGCCTATCCCCCATATACCATGGGAGTTCACGTCCTCCCGCAAATGATGATCGTCTAGCACTTGATGATGTTAGGCCATCATTGATGACTCCAATTCCAAACATATAGACACACAGTGGTGGTAAGTTATCATTTCCAATCCAACAGAAGCCACATGACCTGTAGCTAGTAAAACTACAGAGAGAATATGATTTTGTGACCTTCACTGATTCACTCTTAGATGTGAATGTGTAGTTTACACAAGTAGAGAAGTTTTCAACTACAGTGATCCCATTTAAGGCAATTCTGGGATAGCAAGGCAAGTCTCCTTTATAGCAGCAGAACTTGATGTTCTCCGCTCCATTCTTGTAACTGCCGCCTCATGATTCTGATGTCTCATTAACTTGGACATCATCAAGAACAATGTCAGATTAGCATTCCATAGATATGGCTCTGCTGATGAAATGCTTGGTGCAACAGTTGTATCAATCATACAGGAGGCTCATTGTCTGTGGTCATTAATATCACAGACGGCACATGATGTTGTTATATTCAGTATTTCTTTCTGGGGTGTAAATATGTGGCACACACATGGAGAGTAGTTTGTGGTCACAGTAATCCCATTAAAGGCAATTCTAGGGTAGCATGGCATAGCTGTTTCAGACCAGCACAATTCCTGTGATGTTTTCTATGTTCGCTATAAAGCTGCTGCTGCTACACAATCCTGACCAATTATAGGTGTGGACATTATTCACTTGCAATGACAAAACTGCTTTGTTTACATCATAAACCTCTGGAAGCGAATCATTTATGGGACTAATAGTACAATTTATTTTTCCATCGGGGATATCTTCATTGAGTCCCCCCAAAAATGTCTTTGGTTAAAAAGCACATATGCTTTTGAGTTAAACACAAAATGAGCCCACTTAATAGATTCAAAATGATCCTTGCCAATGCCATCCGTTTGCACAAGTTAGGTCCTTAGCTACCAAGGTCACAAACGTCCGAAACGAATTAACGACTTTATCTACAGCGAAGGTTAACGAACTGTGAACAAACATTTATATTCAAACACTTGAAAACATTTTCAAAAATCTGCCAACTCGCTGCAATAACATATATCGTTTTGTTCAATGTAAACATTGCTTAGTCCATAGCTCGAATATAAATAAGCTGCCATTTTGGTGCGTCCCATGACGTCATCCCTCCTCCTTATAATTTCATGTCGTACAAATTTCATACAAATTTCATACAAATTTTATTTTGACTTCGAATGGAGATTTGGTTCGCGGTTTCTTGCTCTCCTTTTAGCCTCTTTTGCTGCTATACCTCCGAGTGTTTCTAGTATTGCATTTATCCACCTTTTTCTTGGCCGGCCTCTTAGTCTGGTGTTCTCGTATCGTTTGATAGTAATTCGTGTTAGATGTAGTTCTTTTCGTCTTATCACATGCCCGAACCACTTGAAAGAGGGAAGAATGCTAACAGACAACAATGATATAATAGATAGATGGCATGCATATATAACAGAATTGTTTCGTGACGAAAAAGACAAAAAGCCATTTATAAAATATACATACAACTATAAAATCCTGAAATCTAAAGTAGAAACAGCTATAAAAACAATGAAAAAGGGAGAGGCACCAGGACCTGACAATGTACAGGCTCTAAAGATTTTGGCATTGAAGTGATCACAGACATATGCAATGACATTTGCCATACAGGATACATACCAAACGAACTAAAACATCAACTTTCATTGCATTGCCTTAAAAGCCCTTATACGAACAAGGAAAACTAGAAAATCTTATGGTAGAAGCAGAACGATTAAACATAGATATCTTAGGCATATCAGAAACAATATGGAAGGAAAGTGGATACATACAAGACAATAAATATACATTTATATATTCAGGTAACACAAAATAACATCAAAGAGGAGTAGGCATTCTAATAAAACGAGAACTACAAAAATATATAAATACTCAATTGACATATAATGATAGGAATATACTAATAAAAATGAAGGCAAAACCATTCGACATAGCAATAATACAGACATACGCACCGCCCTACTCAAGACTATACAGACGAACAAATAGAAGCATACTATGAAGATCTAAACACAGTTATGAAGCAAGTGAAATCATCAGACATCTTGATTATAATGGGTGATATGAACGCTAAAGTAGGAAAAGGTAAATATAAGACCATAATAGGAAATCATGGTCTAGGAAAAAGGAATAACAGAGGAGAAAGGTTAATACAATTTGTGAAGAAAACAGACTGATAATATGCAACACCTTCTTTGAGCAAGAGAAAAGGAAATTATACACATGGAAAAGCCCTGGAGACAAGAAGAGAAATCAAATAGATTACATAATGATAAAAGACATATTCAGGAACAGCGTCAAGAAAGCCAAAACCTACCCAGGAGCAGACATTAATTCAGACTACAATCCTGTAATGATAAAAATGAAAATCAAATTAAAGATAAACAAACAAAAAACTAATTCGGCAACACCAATAGATATTACAGCGTTAAACCAGAAAGATGTACAAGAAACTTATATTGTACAAGTAAAGAACACATATCAGAAGCTGCTAGAAGAGGGGATTGAGCAGTACAGAAGAGAAAATCCTGAGGAAAAAGTCACAACAAAATGGCAATTCCTTAAAAAAAACATGCAAGAATCCTGCAACACCTTGCCCAAAAAGGAAAGTAACAAAAAACACAAATGGATAACTGACAAAATCATAGAAAAAATGGAAGAAAGAAGACAAGCGAAAAACACTGCCAGATACAAGGATATAGACAATGAAATACGGATAATGTGCAAAAAGGCAAAAGAAGACTGGATCAACCAAAGATGTCTAGAAGTCAAAACTATGGAAAGTAAACAAAACTTAAGAGAGATGCACACAGAAATACAGAGAATAACGAATAAAGACAAAAAAGCTACAGGAAACGGATGTATTGCAAACAAAGAGGGAAGAATGCTAACAGACAACAAAGATATAATAGACAGATGGCAAGAATATATAACAGAATTATTTCATGACGAAAGGGACAAAAAGCCAGACATAAAATGTACATACAACTATAAAATCCTGAAATCTGAAGTAGAAAAAGCTTTAAAAACAATGAAAAAGGGAAAAGCAGCAGGGCCTGACAATATACAGATAGAGATGATACAGCCTCTAGAAGAGTTTGGCGTCGAAGTGATCACAGACATATGCAATGACATATACCATACAGGATTCATACCAAACGATCTAAATACATCAACTTTCATTGCATTGCCTAAAAAGAATGGTGCAGTTGAATGCAGTCGCAGTGACTTCAGAACAATAAGCCTAATGAGCCATGTAACAAAAATTGTACTAAAAGTTATACAGGGAAGGATTCAGAATAAAATCAATATTGCGTTAGATTAGCAATAATTTGGATTCAGGAAAAAAGATGACACAAAAGAAGCCATATTTAGCATGAGAACATTGACCGAAAAGTACATAGAAGTAAACAAACCAATATATGCCTGCTTCATAGACTACACAAAGCTTTTGATAGAATACACCATAACCAACTCATAGACTGCCTAAAGGATATAAATCTAGACGGCACAAACATGCGACTAATATGTAATTTGTACTGGGAGCAAACAGCAATAATAAAATATAACAAGGAGAACTCTACACCCATGGATATAAAAAGAGGAGTAAGACAAGGATGCATCCTATCACCAAGCTTGTTCAATCTATACACTGAGCAAATCTTTAAAAACATCTCAGAGATGCCAGACCTAAATATTAATATAAAGATAATCAGTAACCTAAGATATGCTGATGATACTGTACTACTAGCAGAAAATACTAAAGACATACAACAATTGCTTAATGTGATAATCAAAACAATAAAAAATATGGACTAGATATGAATATCAAAAAGACTAAAACTATGATCATAAACAAAGAAAATTCTCAAGACCTACAAGTAAATATCACAGCTGAAGGAATACAGCTGGAGACAGTTCAGAGCTACAGCTACCTTGGGCATACAATAACCAATGTTTGAAAATATAAATTGAAATAAACAAAAGAATAGGTATAGCAAAAAGTAATTTTAATGCCATGAAAAATACACTAATAACAAAACAAATAACAGCAGAGCAAAATGTTACATCTTCTCAATATTCCTGTAAGGTGCAGAAACATGGACATTAGACAAGAAAACAGAACAGAAATTGAAGCCTTTGAAATGTGGATTTATAGAAGATTAGGTAGAATTGGATGGAAAGAAAAGAAAACAAACGATGAAGTTTTAAAACAACTAAAAATAAAAAGAGAACTACTAAACACAATTAGAGCAAGACAAAAGACATTTTTGGGGAATATTAAAAGACACAACAGCTACTAAAAGTAATATTGGAAGAAAAAGTACAAGGTAAAAGAGGCAGAGGCAGACCAAGACTAACATGGACGAGTAACATTAAAAGATGGACAAGTCAATCTATGACAACCTGCACCATCAAAGCAAGAAACAGAGTGGAATGGCGATCCATGGCAGCCAACCTTCGTTGCGGAGACGGCATACGATGACGATGAACCACTTGATCTGTTGTCGCTTATGTACTCAGTAGCTGGTTCCGTTCCTATTTATTTACTTAATTCTTCATTTCTGATCTTATCTCTCAGGCTGTTTCATGTCATGTGCCTAACTCACTTTTCTTCTGTGGTGGTTATTTTTCTAACAGTTCTTGAGTCTAAGCTCCATGTCTAGCAGTGGTAGCACAACGTTGAAATAAAGTAAGTCTTATAAATAGCTCGTATCACTTCTAACGTTATTTCTGTGGTAGACAATTGGGGTGATATTTGTTCTATACATTGACAGGCTTTGTTACATTTTGTGTCTATATCTGACACTGCCATCACAAGGTTGAGATAAATATAGCCTTATACAGAGCTCTAAGAACATTGAAAAAATATACTTATACTTTATATTTAAAAAGCATGTTAATTTAATCTTCGTGGAATGAAACAAACGAGCAAATCAACAAAGTTATCAATAAAAAACTACTAAGTGATGCACATGGCGATAACTTTGCCAAACTGCTCACACGCACATAATTGGGACTGGTTGGTTTCGTTGAGAGACGCCAATTTCGAGACAGAGAGGTTGTGAATTCAAATCACGGTTGTACCAGTTTTTTTTTTTTATTTGTGATTTCTCTTTGTGGCAATACACTCCGTATCATGAGCTTAAAAAATACATAAATAAAAGCGTAACACGTAAATACACAAACCCTAAACGGTAGGCTTTCTAGTTATAATTTAGTGTTGAATCTTCAAACTCTTCTCCATTTCATTCCACTCTCTTTTCTGTCTTCCACTTTCGTTCACTAATACGATTTTTTTCATTGCAATCAGTTGTGAATGTTAATTAGATAACTAGTAATAAAGTTTCGTTATGTGATGGTATTTGGCTGTCTGTGACTTCATAGTTCCAACACCTGGTCCTCATAAAACGAAAGTTTTCTCACCCAACGAATTTCGCTACAGGTGAAAGGAGAAATGAAATAAATATATAGAAACCAACATTGAAAAAATATTTTTGGTTAAAGCTTTGTGTAATATGTGGACGACACACATTAGAACAACGTTTCGGTTCAATATGTCTTCAGCAGGAACACACATACGACACACACACGCACACACACATGTTTTTAAAATTAAAAAAAACAAGTAATACTAAAATAATAATATCGAACTAGAATGAGAAATATAAATAAAGAGTAGAACAAAGTGTGTTCCCTGTATACTGCGCTGTGGACAGAAGGAAAATGAATACAGTATACAGGGAAGGCAATTTATTCTCACTTTTAATTTTTTCAGTTATTTTTATATTGTATTTTTTATTATTATATATATATATATATATATATATACATGATTTTTGTGGACAGAAGGAAAACGAATGCAGGGAAGACATTTTATTCATATTTTTATTTGTATTTCAAATTTTGTTTAGTTATTTGTATGATTTATTAATTTTTACTTTTCCTATTTTCAATGCATATCTATGTTTGTGTTGTATATTTGTTCCAGCTGAAGGTCTATTCAGGCGGAACGTTTACTGTGTATCGTAAACTTATTACTTAAAGCTTTAACCATATCGAGTTTTTCTACTTTTTTAATATAATTTTTTTTTCATTTCTCTTTACAATTAGCTTTACTGAAGCTTCGCATTTTTATGCTTTTTTTTTTTTTTGTTGTTTTGAACCTCCCACCTCAGGTGGATGATGGCGAAAGCAAAAGAAAAAAAAAGAACAATAATTAATGCACAAATGTCACACAAACACAGAGAACATACACAGAGACGTTCGTACCGACTAGTGCTGGGGCACTATCCTTCTGCTGACTGGAATTCTGAACCTCTGAGTGTGCGTACAGACCAACAAAAATGAAGAAAAGAACAAGCAGAATCGCACATGTGACGGTGAGAATCAACTGCCGGGTCCCACACAAGATTCTGGCCACAGTAATTCTCCTGGTTAGTGGGTTCGTGTCGAACTCCTGGAATTTGCTTTCCATTTTACACAAATTTTAAATTGTTGATGTCAAAGCAATCTTCACAGCGACACTCTAAATTGTCAAAACTTCAGATAGCCACAGCGACACTCTAAAATATTAAAACTTCATATCTTCACAGCGACACTCTAAAATATTAAAACTTCATATCTTCACAGCACCTCACTTAACAATCATATCGTTATATCTTCACAGCGACACTCTAAATGTTAAATGTTAAAACTTCATATCTTCACAGAGACACTCTAAATGTTAAATGTTAAAACTTCATATCTTGACAGCGACACTCTAAATGTTAAATGTTAAAACTTCATATCTTCACAGCGACACTCTAAATGTTAAATGTTAAAACTTCATATCTTGACAGCGACACTCTAAATGTTAAATGTTAAAACTTCATATCTTCACAGCGCCTCCTTTAACAACCATATCGGTAACACTGACACACATGTAGTATGAAGGGTGCTGATGAGGTCACCAGGGACAGGTTGATGACATACTTCGGAGTTAAGTTTGATCGCAGCCTGTGTTTTCGGGACCACGCCAACCATGTGATAACAAATTCCCCAAAGGATTAGCCGCCTTGAAGGCCATGGCAGCTGCTAACATCGAGCAGAGACTACTTACTCTTCTGTTCCAGGGATTAGTCAACGCACCAATCGAGTATGCCCTGACAATTCCACCTGTCAGTACGACTCAAATTGATAGGCTGGAGAAAATACAGAATGAAGCCATGAGCATTATCTTGGGGTGTACAAGGGACACTACCTGTGTAGCAATGAGGTATCTTCTCCACTTTCCAACCATGGATGACAGGATCAAGATCTGGAGATCACGAACATACCTGAAGATAAGTGCAGATTAAGAGCATCCATTGCACCACGTGCTCAACACAGGGAAATGTGCCAGGCTAAGAAGAGGCAAATCATGGGTGGGCCGAGCAGAAGATGTCATCAAACAGGTCTGTGGACTTACCAATATCAACGTTGGCGAGGAGTGGATACCGGTGCCTACGTCATTCAAGTGGACTTTCTATTGTATTGTCACACTCGATAGGAAATGTAGGGAACAGAACTTAGTCGTGGTTAATGCCGAGGTCAACGGTCTCATCTGCGATAACACCGAAGAGAAAGATGCAGTTATCTATACAGACTGATCTGTAAGAAGACACCAAAGAAGTGCATGGGCATTTACAGCACGTTCGGCAGGCAGAATAGCCAAGGAAGACAGTGGTGCATACGTCATGACCACGAGTGGCAGGACAATGGGGGTGATGGCAGTGGCCAAAGCATTCAAAAGGTTAGTCAAGACTACACCCACGCATGTATACAGAGTGATTTGATGAGCATGATAAAAAGTGGAGGCGGACTTTGTACGCATGCAATGGGTAGAGTCGTTGCAGAAGTCAAAATTCGTAAGGTCAACTTTGTCTATGTCCCTGGACATGAGAAGAAATGAAAGAGGGGACAGGTTGGCTAGCTGCGCTGTCGTTGAGGACGGTCAACCAATGTGGATCGGGCGGACATCATCAATGCCCTCCAAGATGTGGGAAGAGCACAGGACTTCGACAAACACAAATCCACGTCACTTCTTCGGATGAAAGAGATGGGAGTTAAGATGGGCACAGCCAGAAATGAGAAACTTAGTGGCCGTGTAGAAGACTTACCAACCAAAACAGAACTGGAGTCGTCAGTCGCTGGACACTGAGGGAATTGCTGAGGAGGGGATCTGAGCACTTATGGACATGTTCGGAGTGCAATGATGATGACCCGCAAATAACTCAATCTTCACAGCGACACTGTAACATGTTACAACTTCAGATCGTCACAGCGACACTGTAACATGTTACAACTTCAGATCGTCACAGCGACACTGTAACATGTTACAACTTCAGATCGTCACAGCGACACTGTAACATGTTACAACTTCAGATCGTCACAGCGACACTGTAACATGTTACAACTTCAGATCGTCACAGCGACACTGTACATGTTACAACTTCAGATCGTCACAGCGACACTGTAACATGTTACAACTTCAGATCGTCACAGCGACAATCTAAAATGTCAAATCGATATCTTCACAGCTTCTTCTACTTTTTGCTTTCCTTCCTCATCTGCCTTTCAGTGTCGAGGGGAGATATAATTTGCGGTCTTTTGCTCTTCTGTTCGCCTCTGCTGCTGTTATGTTTCCTAGTGCTTATAATATTCCATCGACCTATCTTTTTCGTGGTCGACCCTTGGGTCTGGTGTTCTCACAACGTTTGTTGAAGGCTTTTGTGTTGTGTTTTGTTCTTTCTGCCTTGTCACGTGGCCAAACTATTTTACCTGTTGTTTCCTTATATATTCTATGGCGGGGCTATTCCTAGCTTTTTTCTCAGTTCTACATTTCTGATCTTATCTCTCAGACTGTTTCCTGTCATTCGTCTAACACATTTCATCTCTGTAGAGGTTATTTTTCTTATTGTTCTTGCATCTAGGGTCCAGGTCTGGCATTGGTAGCACAACGTTGGATGAAGATTGTATTGTATAGTGCTCGTTTTGCCTCCAGAGTTATTTCCTTGTTGGACAATTGTGGTGATAACTGTCCGATGATTTGACAAGCTTTGTTGCATCTTGATTCTATCTCTGCTGTTTGCTAATTATCGTTTGTCATTAAACTTCCTAGGTATTTGAATTCCTCTACTTGTTTTAGTTGCCTGCCTTCTATAGTTATGTTGATGTTCTGTTTATTTTTGGCGACATTCATGACTTGTTTTGTTGATGTTGATTTTCATGTTGTATTTTGTGCCAGAGATGTTGAGTTTGTTTGAGTGTTCTTGTAGGTCTTCTATTGTTTCATGTATTAGTGCCTGATCGTCAGCAATAGAAGCTCGTTGATCTCCTCTGTCTCTTATAGGTTGGCTAGCTTGCATATATGGTCCATGTATGTAATAAACAGTAGGGGGGATAGTACGAACCCCTGTCTTACACTTGATCTAACTTCGAAGTGGTCTGTGTAGCCTTCTGTTGTTCTGACCCTGCAGCTGCTGTTGACGTAGAGACTTTTAATAAGGTTGGTTAGATGTTGGCTTACTCCGTATGTTGTTAGTATCTCCCACAGTTGATCTCTCTTTACTCTGTTCAATGCTTTTTTCCTGGACAATGAAGGCTATGTATAAGTTTTGATTGTGTTCTCACGTTTTTTTCTGCAAGCTGTTTTAGTGTGAAAAGTGCGTCGTTACATCCTCTGTTTTTTCGGAACCCCATTTGAGAATTGCTTAACTGTAGATCTATTATTGGTCTCATCCTTCACAGCGACACTCTAAAATGTCAAAACTAGATATCTTCACAGCTATACTTTAAAATGCCAAGTAGCTATAGACCAATTAGCCTACTGAGCTGCCTGAGTAAACTCATGGAGAGGCTGGTTAACAGAAGACCTATGTAGCATTTTGAGACAAAACAACAAATCATACAAGAACAAAGTGGCTTCCGTCAGCCCAGATCAACTGAAGACCTGGTAATCTACATCGCACAGGAATCAGAGGATGCTCTACAAGGAAAGAAACACACGCTGGCAGTGTGGGTGGACATGGAGAAGGCGTTTGACAGGATATGGCGAGAGGGTTTAAAGAACAAACGATTTAGACTTGGCATCCAGGGTCGTTTATTCAATTCGGTATCTCAATACCTTCAGGATAGAACGGCCAGAGCAAAAGTACAAGGTCAACTAAGTAAGAAGGTCACAATCGAACAAGGTGTCCCACAAGGCGGAGTCCTGTCACAAACACTCTTTTTAATTTCCATAAATGATATGGTAATTGACATTCCACCCAGAATACACTCAGCAATATACACAGATGATCTGGCGTTATGGGCTTGCGAGGAAAGTAGGTCGGTGGCTGGACCCAGGATGCAAGATGCCCTAGGTGAACTTGAAAAATGGACGAACACCTGGTTCTTACCAATCAACGAAATAAAACTACATATACAATTTTCAGCCTATCAAGAAACACACTCTTCAAACTTGAAGATAAAAGACCATACACTCCCTATTGACCAAAACCCAACATATCTTGGTGTCACCATAAATCGCAGAATGACTTGGAAAAATCAGATAGACAGAGCAAGCAAAAAAGCCAGAAAACGAACTAATATTATGAAGAAATTATTAGGAATGGACTGGGGGGCAGACAGCAATATCTTGAAACGACTATACGTAGGAAGGGTCAGACCAGTTCTAGAGTATGGAGTCACAGCCTGGGCTATGGCTTCCAAATCACAACTTAGCAAAATTAACAGAACACAAAATCAAGCTGCCCGTATCATCACTGGTGCTATGAAACCTACACCTATCAAGACTCTAGAAACAGTAACAGGTTTACAACCCTTAGATGACAGGCGGGTCACTAAAGTATTGCAAAAAGCGGAGAAATATAGAAGGCTCCTTAGCCACCCATGCACCAAAGAATAACTGGTTTCGGAATAGTACGACTAAAGAGGAGCAGCTTCGCTGCAATTGCCAATGAACTAACTACTGGAGACCCAGTACTTTCCCCAAAATTACCGAAACCCTTGGGCCCATCTGATATGTCTCTTCATGGGAAACACAAATACCAGAACTTAAGGAAAATATAACAGGAATCATGAAAAGAGGCACCCAATCAGACACAGAAAAATAACACGTAGCAGAAAAACACATAAACGATACCTACCCACAGGACTCTTGGTCCCACATATACACAGATTGCTCTGCTACAAATGCCACCAGAAATAGAGGGGATGGTGTGTTCTTGACGCTGAATAACCAGGGCGACATCACCAAGTCAATAGCTACTGGGAAATTCTCAAACAACTTTAAAGCAGAAACTGAGGCCATCATAAATGCTGCAACACTGGCTACTCAAACACAAAAATAACATGCACAATAAATTGGTGATTCTGACTGCTGCACTGTCAGTACTATCAGCTCTAAAAATCCCAAGAACAATGAACTAGATGACTTGAGAACAACCCTGGACCAACTTATGCAATAACTTCCAGAGAGTAGTCATTCAGTGGATACCATCACACTGTAATATACACGGGAACGAACGCGCAGACAAATTAGCTAAAGAGGGAGGGAGATTACCACAAGAGAACCATCCCCTCAGTTACGATGAAGCCAAATCCATCCTCAAAGGTCGGTACCATGAAAAATGGAAACGAGAACACCCAAAGCATAACGAGAGTGATGGATACCACCAACTATCAAGGAGGGATCAAGTCATCATATTTCGCCTACGCACTGGCCACAATAGTATGAGAAATCACATGTTCACCAAATTCAAAATAGGCACAACCAATCTATGCCACTATACACTAGAAAACATGACTAAAAACATGTTCTACAGGATTGCCCCCAGTACACAGACCTTGAGAAGAGCAATGTGGTCCACGCCCACCTCCCTGGAAGAGATACTATATGAGGCAATCGAATCACTTAAACAGACAGCTGACTTCATTAGATAGTCTGGAATCCTACTCTGATTGAGTCATGATCGCAGAAAGAGAGAGAGAGAGAGAGAGAGAGAGAGAGAGAGAGAGAGAGATGCCTATGGTTTTGTCAAAGCGTCGTGGTTTGTCTCGTCTGTTTGTAAGTTTAGCTGCTCCACATAATTTTTTCTTTATTTTTCCTCTTCACAGAGTCACCATTTTGGTCAAAAACAAAACTATTCTTACGATATTACAACACATGACTGGAGTCTATGAAGAGCTCGATATTACAACACATGACTGGAGTCTACGAGGAGCTCGATATTACAACACATGACTGGAGTCTATGAAGAGCTCGATATTACAACACATGACTGGAGTCTACGAGGAGCTCGATTTTACAACACTTGACTGGAGTCTACGAGGAGCTCGATACTACAACACATGACTGGAGTCTACGAGGAGCTCGATATTACAACACTTGACTGGAGTCTACGAGGAGCTCGATATTACAACACTTGACTGGAGTCTACGAGGAGCTCGATATTACAACACATGACTGGAGTCTACGAGGAGCTCAATATTACAACACATGACTGGAGTCTACGAGAAGCTCGATATTACAACACTTGACTGGAGTCTACGAGGAGCTCGATATTACAACACATGACTGGAGTCTACGAGGAGCTCGATATTACAACACATGACTGGAGTCTACGAGGAGCTCGATACTACAACACATGACTGGAGTCTACGAGGAGCTCGATATTACAACACTTGACTGGAGTCTACGAGGAGCTCGATATTACAACACTTGACTGGAGTCTACGAGGAGCTCGATATTACAACACTTGACTGGAGTCTACGAGGAGCTCGATATTACAACACTTGACTGGAGTCTACGAGGAGCTCGATATTACAACACTTGACTGGAGTCTACGAGGAGCTCGATACTACAACACATGACTGGAGTCTACGAGGAGCTCGATATTACAACACTTGACTGGAGTCTACGAGGAGCTCGATATTACAACATGACTGGAGTCTACGAGGAGCTCGATATTACAACACATGACTGGAGTCTACGAGGAGCTCCAGTTGCTTCGATGGCTGAAAAGTCGATTTACGGTTTTCGAAACCCGCGAGAGACAGTAAGGATTTTTCTCTATGGGATTGAAATAAACATCCTGAGTCCCTCACGTCATGGCGACTCCTTTGAGCAAGCGACCTTTACGTTTTTGATCCTGTCGTGAGCCCCCCGACATACACGAGCAATGGTAATATTTGTCGTAACCTAACCAGCTTTCGTTTAGTTTCTATCGCGTCGAGTTATCAATTCGACCACCCATAAAGAATGAGCACAGAAGTTCAAAACAAATGGTCGTTTTTGTACATCCTTTTATCAAAGGTCTTAAAAGAATTCAGTTCTCTTCCGACCTTCTTCATTTGCCCAATCATCATCATCATCATCATCATCATCACCATCGTCCTCATCATCATTATCATCAAGTACCGGGCCTGCTGGCGCAGGTGTCATGTCTCTCCACAATTTTCGATCTCGACAGTTAATTATTTTTTTTTTATTGTTGACCTACTGCCAAGCCAGTCTCTTAAGCTGTCTGTTAATTTTTCTCTTTGCTTCCCTCTATCTCTTCGTCCCTCAATTTTTCCAGATGTTACAATATATTCCAGCTGTTCTCTTCTCATTACATGGCCAAAAAATGATGATTGTTTCTTCCTAACATTGGAAATTAGCTCTCTTTTTGCGTTGGTCTCTTTTAGAACGTTTTCATTACTCTTCTTAACTGTCCATTGTATTCTCAACATTCTTATCTAAAACTGTATTTCTACAGCCGTCAGTGATTTTCTTGTCTGTTATCATATTGTCCCTTATTCAAATCCATATGTTAAGCATGGCTCTACATTACATGTAAGAACTCTTTTTCTTGTTTCTATTGTCAAAAATGGATTGCACAGTATCTGCCACATTTATTTGAAAGATGCTTTTGTCTGAGCCATTCTGCATCTCACATTGTTGTACATCTTCTATCTCACATTTGTTGTACATCTACCATTTGAGATTAACATTGTGAAAACCTGCATCTAAATCTTTATTACTTTGATTTTACACTTTTATTTCTATGACTATAAATGGTCTATACTTTAATGTTATCGATTACTGCTATGATTCCAAGCTTAACTGAAAGATTTGAGACATTCGTTTTTTCCCAAATCTTGTAATACATCTCAGAGATGCCAGGCCTAAACATTAATGGAAAGATAATCAATAACCTAAGATATGCTGATGATACTCTTCTACTAGCAGAAAATCGTAAAGACCTACAACAATTGCTTAATGGATGAACATAACAAGCAAAAAAATATGGACTAAATGTGAATATCAAAAACTAAAAATAGTAAAATGTTACATCTTCTCAATATTCCTGTATGGTGCAGAAACATGGACATTAGACAAAAAAACAGAACAGAAAATTGAAGCCTTTGAAATGTGGATTTACAGAAGAATATGTAGAATGGGATGGAAAGAAAAGAAAACAAACGATGAAGTTTAAAAACAAATAAAAATAAAAAGATAACTACTAAATACAATTAAGACAAGACAAATGAAATTTTTGGGACATGTTAAAAGACACAACAGCCTACTAAAAGTAATATTGGAAATGAAAAAAAAAATGGTAAAAGAGGCAGATGCAGACCAAGACTAACATGGACGAGTAACATCAAAAGATGGACAAGTTAATCAATGATAACCTGCATCATCAAAGCAAGAAACAGAGTGGAATGGCGATCCATGATAACCAAGCTTCGTTGCGGAGACGGCACCCGATGATGTTGATGAGTTTCTCTCAAAGATAACAAAGTGATCATTGATAACAAAGTGATCATTGATAACAAAGTGATCATTGATAACAAAGTGATCATTGATAACAAAGTGATCATATTTCAGGAATCAAACAAAATCTTATAAATCGACAAATAAACTAAACTTGGAGATGATGTGTAACTTCGAATTGTTCATGTTTAAAAAAAAAGAGCAACACTAAATCTCGTCTAGCAAAAATTTAAAACAGTATTTTGTGTTATTTTTTGGAATGTCAAGACAAAAACATTGAACCCGTTCAGCGGAACAAAATAAACGACACAGGTTAATCTTTTGTTAATTAATATAACACATAAAATAAAACAGCTAAAAACACAGATAAATAACCGGTTTAAGAAATAAAGTCTAACCAGCTACAGATTTATGTGGCTTGTTTAAATCGAATGTTTGACACAGACCAAGGCCTCAATTAGCAGGCAATGCCAGAGAGACTGTCCCGATAAAACATCCTGAAGCCAGATGTCACATACCACGACCCAATAGTAGACGAGTGAAGACAGCGATGGGTAGACGATATTATAGAGATCCTGCCAGCTGCCACTGAGACACTTCAAGTTGTTAGTGACGTCAACAGCTCCCCACCAGAAGTTATACCATCCACAGTGAAGGAAGTAAATCAGTGACAAACTAAATCTACAAAAATTCAAACTGTCAACACCTCGCGCGTAAACAAGCAGAAACAATAGCCGAGACAAGACGGTTCCCGGAGGGATATCATGTTCTAGGGAAGTATAAACAACATCGCGTGCCGTCTCGTCATCGAAGGTTGGCCACCCTGGAACGCCATTCCGCTCTGTCTCAGACTGGTACATGGTCACTATTCCAATCTGTTCCTGGCTTTCTTTTAACAGATGTTATTCCATTCCTGAATCTTCTTTGTACCAGTATAAGATCAATTTGATTGTGTACTTTTTTTGTCTGGGCTTTGCCATGTCTATAGTCGCCTAGGTGTTGTTTGAACCAGGTGTTACCTATAATCACTGCATGTGTCTTTGCGACTTCCGGGGAATATGGCGCCCTGTTGCTATCTTTTTTTCAGAGGACTCGCAGATAAGTGCTGATTTCAAGTGAACTTTTCTGTTTATTTGTTTGTTTTTATTGATATTTAAAGGGATCATGTGATTGTACGCGCCCTTTATTTGATGTAAATCACTTTGCTTCTTTTGATTCATTGCATTTTGTTACAATTTCCTTATTTACTCACTTATACTCATCCTTGTTGATTGCACAATGGAACGCGTAAAAAAACAGCGGTTTGTTTTCGCCGGTCAAGGACGTGTACTTCATTTAATTTGTAAAAGGCTCACATTGTATCCGCGTGCTGCAGAGTGATTTACTGGAGTTGGCCAGTTTATAACGTGGAAACGTGTTCTGGACCGTGCAATTGAGTAAGTGCACGTGAGTCTAGACCATCCACAGCATCGACTTTCAGCGACAATATGTTTGATACTATGAAGACGGTAAGTATTCAGATGCAGCCCAAACGACATCAAAGAAGGAAAACACGACAAGGTAAGAGAGGTGGCGTTAAACTGTCGAAGTGTGAGAGGCTAGGCCTAAAGTATGTGCGCGTTACATATTGGAATTGTGGGTCCATACATCAACGACGGCCCATTCTTGATAAGCTATTGTGCGGCGCCGATATAATGGTTTTGCAAGAAACTCTTCTTGGTGACAGGACAGTAAGTACTCCTGGCTTTCATTGTTTCTACAGTAGGCGACACCTTGGGCAGGCCATCCTTGTGCGCAACAATATGAGTTCAGCTGAGGTTGACATGTCTGCGTGGAACAATGCAGAATTGCAGGTACATGCGCTTAGGGTGCAGACCCAGTTCATTTCGTGATTGTTAATGTGTATGCCTGTAATGGGAAGGTGAACACACAACAATGGCAGAATCTCTTCGAGTTCGATGAAGAGAATGTCATTTTCTGCGGAGACTTTAATGCTAGAGGAAACCAGTGGGGTAACGTCATAACCAACAAGCAGGGAGAAGACATAGAGAACGCACTGGTGTCGGCCGATTTAGTGTGCTTGAATGATGGAAGAGCAACAAGAATGGCCCCTCGAACAGGGGACTCTGATAGTGTCATAGGCCTTGCACTGGTCTCTTCCACCTTCGCACCGGTTTGCAGGTGGAGTACACTGGGGTTCCACGGAAGTGATCACTATCCATGTGTCCTCCTAATTGAGAAAAGCAGAAATAGAACCAGAAAAGAAAGTTCCACACATTCGACCACGAGAAAACAGACCAGGACGTCATTAGCAAAATCAGACATAGGAAACAGAGCGCCCCTCGTAGGAGGCAGGAGAGATGGACGCAGCCACCCTGGTGGAACGTAGAAGTCGAGGAAGCTTGGCGGAGCTAGAGACAAACGGTCAAGACATGGCAGAAAGCAAGAAAGAATGGAAGAACACAACTGAGCTCTTGAAGCGTCTGAAAGTAGAGGTCGACCAAAAAATGATGCACTTTAAACTACATGCAAGCAGGCTAAGGATGCCAAATGGGATGACTTCTGTAAAAAAGTGTGCTCAGAAAAATATTAGCCACATTCTGGCGCCTTCATCAGTGCATGAATGGCACAACACGACATAGAGACACACTAGACGTTCAGAGCACAGGCCAGATATGGCACAAATATGATGAGAGCAAAGGGAAGGCCCTGCTTGCCCGCTACATTGAGCGGACGGACCAAAGAAATGAGGCTGTAAGAATGAGGATACGGGGATCGCTGTCAAAATTGTGTAAGGATGTAGGGCTGGATGAAGATCTCACAATCACAACCGATACCATTCGGACTACACTTAAAAGGTCACACAACACTGCTCCTGGTCCAGATGGCGTTCGGTACGATGACATAGGCGATTTAGCTGACGACGACTTGACAAAACTGGCCAATGAGTTTAATGCCAGCATTCGGAGTGGCCAGATTAAGGAGGAGTGGCTACACAGCTACTTACTACCGCTACCGAAGCCAAACAAGGACCATTCTCAGATCAGTGCCTACAGAATCATCACAATGCAGAACACTGCGGGTAAGCTGCTGGAGAAAATAGTTGCCCGTGTCCTCACCTGTCACCTTGAACAGAAACGCGTATTCCCACCCACACTCGGAGGTTATAGATATAACAAAGAGACATGGCTCAATGCGGCAGTATTTGCCTATGACGTCTTCGAAGGCTTCCACAGACGAGAGAAGACATGTGCTGCTGCTATAGATCTGGAGGATGCATACAACAGGGTACCATTTGAATATCTCATGTATATGCTCCTCAAACTGGCGGTGCACCCCTTCCTCATTAGATGGATCGCCGCGGCACTGTTTAGAGGAAGGTGATACTCAGATGTGGAAGTTGGTCTTCCGAGCCAACATCCATTTGTCCAGGGCTGCCACAAGGCTCACCATTGTCACCAGTTCTATTTAACGTGTACACAATAACGATCACGGAACAACAGCTGGATGGGAGGGGAAGAACTATGACTTTTGCTGATGATATTCTGGTATATCGACAGGAAAGAGACAGACGGGGAATCGCCTCCACAATGCAAGACGAACTCGATCGCATTTCTTCCTGGTGTGGGGTTTCAGGTGCCTTGGTTAATCCTAATAAAGCACAGTTTCATGGTTCTCCCTTAACAATCATATCGTTAATACGAACACACCGGTAGTACGAATGAGAGCTGATGAGGTGACCAGGAACAAGTTGATGACATATCGGAGTTAAGTTTGATCGCAGCCTGTGTTTTCGGGACCACGCCAACCATGTGATAACAAAATCCTGCAAAGGATTAGACGCCATGAAGGTCATGGCAACTGCCAACATCGAGCAGAGGCTACTTACTCTTCTGTTCCAGGGATTAGTCCTCGCACCAATCGAGTATGCCTGGCAATTCTTACTGTCAGTACGACTCAAATTGATAGGCTTGAGAAAATACAAAATGAAGCCTAACGCATTATCCTGGGATGTACGAGGGACACTCCCTGTGTAGCAATGAGGTATCTTCTTGACTTTCCAACCATGGATGACAGAATCAAGATCTGGGGAGCACGAGCATACCTGACGATTAGTACAGATACAGAGCATCCATTGCACCACGTGCTCAACACAGAGAAAGGTACCAGGCTAAAAAGAGGCAAATCATTAGTGGGCCGAGCAAAAGATGCATCAAACAGGTCTGTGGGCTTCCAATATCAGCGTGGGTGAGGAGTGGATACCGGTGCCTATGTCTTTCAAGGGAAATTTCTAGTGTATTGTCACACTCGACAGGAAAAGTAGGGAACAGAACCCGGTCATGGTTAATGCTGAGGTCAACGGTCTCATCTGCGATAACACCGATGGGAAATTTGCAGTCATCTATACAGATGGTATCTAAGATGACACGAAAGATTTGCATGGGCATTTACAGCACGCTCAGCAGGCAGAATAGTCAAGAAGACAGTGGTGCATACGTCATGACAACGAGTAGCATGACAATAGAGCGATGGCAGTGGCCAAAGCATTCAAATGGTTAGAGTCATAAGACTACACCCACGCATGTATACAGAGTGATTGATGAGCATGATAAAAAAAGTGGAAGCGGGCTTTGTACGCATGCAATGGGTAGAGTCGTTGCAGAAATCAAAAATACGTAAGGTCACCTTTGTCTTGATCTTGCATACAGTAGCTTGAAGACGATCGGGTGTCACCTGTAACACATGACACTCCCTACTGGACGAGGTGTCAGTGGAGTCCCCATTAACGTCGTTAGCTGTAAATATGAGGTTGTGATTTGTCATGATTAGTCCAAGCAATATAAGAAGGTAGTTTGCCATTCCTTTCCTTCTTGGCAGTGACTGTACTAGTCGGAGATCGCAGCCATTGTCTCTATACATGAGAGCCTCTGCCTGCCATCGCGGTGTGGGAACCATAACCGCACTACTTGTCGGCTGCTCCCACAACACCATCCACCACCTGCTCCAATGGCTTCACATAACCCTGATAGGGGGCTAAACAGGAGCTCCACCTTGCCCAGGAGTGTCCCGAAGACTAGCGGAGGAAAGGAGACGTCTTACTCCTCCTTTGGTAGGGCAGAACTCTACCCCGCTAACCCTAATTTTTTACTGCTTCATGAATAAAAAAAAAAAAAAACATTTTGCTGCTTCGTGTAAAAAATAAAAGAGCAACACTAAATTTCGTCTAGCAAAATTTAAAACAGTATTTTGTGTTTAACAAAACATTTAGCTTTGTATAAGGAAAGCTGTACACTTTTAGCCTCTTATTGCGAAATTGAGAAATAAATCTCGTATGACGAAAATAAAAAAAAGCACATTTATTCTTGTATAACGAAAGTTGAAAATGTCAAGTCTTGTAGAACAAAAAAAAATAACTCATTAAGTGGAACAAAATAAACTTCACCGGTTAATATTCTGTTAATTAATATAACACATAAAATAAAACAGTTAAAATACAGATAAATAACCGTTTTTAAGAAAATAAAGTCTAACCAGCTACAGATTTATGTCCCTTATTTAAATCGAATATTTGACACAGACCAAGGCCTCAATTAGCAGGTAATGGCAGAGAGACTGTCCCGATAAAACATCCTGACGCAAGATGTCACATACCACGACCCAATAGTAGACGGGTGAAGACAACGATGGGTAGACGATATTATAGAGATCATGCCAGCTGCCAGTGAAACACTTCAAGCTGTTAGTGACGTCACAGCTCCCTAACAGAAGTTATACCATCCACAGTGAAGGAAGTAAATCAGTGACAAACTGTAAATCTACACAAATTCAAACTGTCAACACCTCGCGCGTAAACAGTAGAAACAAATCCGAGACAAGAAGGTTCCCGGAGGGATATCATGTTCTAGGAAGTATAAACAACATCGCGTGCCGTCTCGTCATCGAAGGTTGGCCACCTGGGAGAGCCATTCCGCTTTGTCTCTTGCTTCGAAAGTGCGGCTTGTCAAGGTTGACTTATTTGTGATGTTACTTGTCCATATTAGTATTGGTCTGCCTCTGTCTTTTTACCTTGTATTTTTTTTTGCAAGATTATTTTTAGTACGCTGATGTGACTTTTAACATGCCCCAGAAATCTCATTTGTCTTGTTTGAATCGTGTTACTAGTTCTTTTTTTTTCATTTTCAGTTGTTTTTAGACTTCAGCGTTTGTTTTCTTTTCTTTCCATCCAATTCTTCCTATTCTTCTATAAATCCACATTTCAAAGGCTTCAATTTTCTGTTCAGTTTTCTTGTCTAAGTTCCATGTTTCTCCACTATACGTGAATGCTGATAAGCTATAACATTTTATAAGGCCTGGAACAACACGGAACCAACACTGAAGACCAAACTCTTAATATATGAAACGTGTGTGCTTAGCTCACTATTATATGGATGTCAAACCTGGACACTTACTCAAATCACGAAAAAAGAATAAATGTCTTCTAAATGCGATGTCTCCGCAGAATCGTCTTCTTCTTCTTCTACCTTTTAGCTCCCAGTGGAGCATAGGTCTTCAACAAACACTTTCCAAGTCGGTCTGTTTTTTGCCATTCTTTTAAGATCATTCCATGTCTTTCCCATCATCTTCATCTCTGCTTCTATCTGTCTTCTCCAAGATTTACTTGGTCTTCCTCTTTGTCTTTTCCCCTGGGGATTCCAAAAAAGGGCCTGTTGTGTAATACTCTCAGTTAGCTTCCTTAGTGTTTGTCGTATCCATCTCCATCGTCTTCGCTGTATCTCTTTATCCACTGGTGTTTGACTGGTACATTTCCATAATTTTATATTAGTGATTTTGTCCTGCCATTTCCATCCTTTTATTCTGCGTAAGCATCCATTACCGAAAGTCTGTATCTTCGTGATTGTCAATTTTGTTGTTCTCCATGTTTCACAGCCATATAATAGGACCGCCTTAACATTTGATTTGAAAATTTTTATTTTTGTATTTAACCTAATTTCTTTGGATTTCCATATGTTTCCCAGTGCAATGAAAGTTCCTCTTGCTTTTGATATCCTTATTTTGGTATCATTTTCTGTTCCTCCCTCCTTATCTATATTACTGCCCAGATATATGTAAGATTGTACACCTAATAGAGGTTCTCCGCAGAATAATGCACATCAAATGGCAGGACAAAATAAACAACTTAACTGTCCTCTAATGTACCAAGACCCCAACAATCATGTCGATGCTCAGATGTCGAAGACTAAGATGGCTGGGGCACGTCCAGAGAATGGCAGAAAAACGCATCCTCGGGCAAATACTATATGGTGAACTAATACACGAAAAAAGACAAATTGGCAGATCTAAACTACGATATAGAGATATCTGTAATCATCTTTGAATGACTTCACCATCTATGAATATGACTGGGAGGCTAGTGATCGCGCATCATAGAGATCATGAATAAGGAATGCTATAACATCATTTGAGACTGTGCTAAGGCAAAACTTAGAAGAGAAAAGACTCATGAAAAAGGATGGAAAACCCTGTGGACCAGTGGACCTGACTTGTTCATTCTGTGACCGTGTGTGTTTATTAAACATTGGTAGAATTAGCCACGCGAGAAGATGTTCGACAAAAACAAAACCTCAAAAAAATGCACAATAGTCTCCACTAGACCGTCTGACAAGATGAATAGGGCCATATATATAACATTTTACTGTTAGTAGTTTTGCCCTAGTGTTATTTGTTTTGTTGTTAGTTCACTTTTCAAGGCATTAAAATTAATTTTTGACATTCCTATTCTTTTGTTAATTTCAGTTTTACATTTCCCATCACTGTTTATAGTATGTCAAGGGGTTAAGGCAAAGAAATGCAAATGAATGCTTAAAAATGCGAAGCTGCAGTAAAGCTGAATGTGTGCGAGAATTGAAATAAAGAATTGAAAAAATGGTATGGTAAAAGCTTTACGTGATTGATAGACGACACACATTTGAACGGCGTTTCGGCTCATAAGTATTCAGCAGGAACAAACAAACAACACACACACAGATATGTAAGTAAATAAAACTATTCCTACATAACTAACTAGTAATGAAACATCGAAAACAAATATCGAAACTGGTTTAAGAAAAGAAAAATGTCTTCCATGTGTCGTGGACCCTGGACGGAATGAAAAAGATAGATTGGCTGTTGTGCGCTGTAATTACCTAGCTGGTCAGATGATCAAACTGTGTCAAGGGTTCTAAACATATGTGAGTGGGGAACACTGTCTAGGCTACCCGACAACAAAGACACTGACAATATATATAAGTATCTAAGAGGCCACACGTACATGTATATACACACACATATAAACACACACACGCAAATGCATATGTATATACATATACAAATATACATGTATATACATATATATACATATATATATATATATATATATATATATATATACATATATACTTGTGCCCATACAAATGACCATATACATGCACACCCATACAGGGACAATCATGTCGTATTCCCTAACGGACGGTTTGAGATCAAGCATGGCTTCATATGTGTGTCCCGTAACTTCATTTATGCCATCATATGCCAACGATGCCACATGACTTATATTGGTGAATCTGGAGAACATTTAGCGGAAAGATTTTGTAAACATCTCGAGATGCTCAACAGATGTTCAAGTGTCTACCCATTTCAATGCCTCAGACCACACGTGCAAAGACGACATCAATATCTCTGGTATTGTCCTTTGCCACTCTGGCAACCATAGCCGGTTTGCTTTGGAGAATCGCCTTAAAGTCCAATTTGGTTCGCTGACCCACGAAGCATGAATGAATCTCACTCGTATACATAGTTTCCCTTATATTTCTCCTTCCCTATTTCTACTCTTCTATGTTTGCCCATGTTTGGGTACTTTAGTCTATCCACTATGCCGTGTTATTTATAGCTCTCCTCCACAAGACCCCACTGCGATACTTAGATGGTCCCATATACCTCTTTTGTCTGTGCTACTTGCCTTTCACGTTTTTTTTTATTGTACCCCACTCACAGACATATCACTCTTTCCGCCGTTTGAGTAATTGTTATTCTTATGTTCTATATTCTTTCTCCTTTGTGTATGCACACACACTTCTGTGCTATAATATGTCCCAGGCAGTTGTAGCTTTGAACTGTCTATAGGTCTATTTCATCACTGGTTATAGTATGTCCAAGGTAGTTGTAGCTCTTACCTGTCTCCAGATTTAAAACTGTCTCAGGGACATAACATAAAAAGTAAAATTGAATTGTATTAAGCCACAGAGTATGAGAAGGCCAGTGCTTCACCACGCTTTCATTACATCTTCTAGCTTAGTGACCCATTTGTTAGTTCATTTTCCGGCTCATTAACCCGTTTTTTCATTCCTTTTCCAGCTCAGTAACCCATTTTTGCATTCCTTTTTCAGCTCTATAGACGGAAGAGAGTAAAGCTGCTATCCAGTCACAGCTCACTTTGCCTCTGCGCCATGACCGTATCATTTTGATGCCACAAATAATTATTTGGTTTTTCGTACAAGAAGGAAAACTATTTTGTTATAGGCAAAACCCATGACGTCTTACAAAACGTGACTAATTTTACCTACCTACGTAGCAAAATGCATAGAGATGGGGGCACAACATCAGGAATCATAGCACTAGCATCAAATACTTTCAACAAACTGACGAACATATGCAGATCCAAAGTTCTCATAAACGACTGTTCAACTCATGTGTGATACCAGTGCTAACATATGGATGTGAAGGTTGGACATCCACTCAGACTTTAGATAGGAAATTAAATGCCTATGAAAACAAATGTCTACGTAGAATCTCAAACAACCTGGAAATAATATATTTCAAATGAACAGATAAGGAATAAAAACAAGAAAAAATGTCGAGTTTTATAAGTAGTAGGCGTTGGGAACACATTGGTCATGTGCTGAGAATGAATGAAGAATTACTTTTCCGTCAGGAATTCATGTGGAAACCATCTGGTAAAAGAAAACAAGGCAGACCCAGAGAATAGCTAAGCAGAACAATTAGCAGACACGTTTTAACTATGAGGCAATGAAACCACAAGAAACTAGCAGCAATTCGTCAATCGTGGAGAACAAGAACTTCCGCCCTATGTGCCGTCTCCAGCCCGAGAAGAAACTGAATGAATGAAGTCTATGTTATTGAACAGCTGGAGCAAGAGAGTTAATTTACATGGCTGTAGTGGCCCATATATCAAATTGAAGGAATAGAACCAGTTCAGAACTACAACTGGTTGTTGTGGCACCACTGACATACTTCGTCAAGCTGAGTGTCGTTGGGGCAACACTGACATACTTCGTCAAGCTGAGTGTCGTTGGGGCACAACTGACAGATTTCGTCAAGCTGAGTGTCGTTGGGCAACACTGACATACTTCGTCAAGCTGAGTGTCGTTGGGGCACAACTGACAGATTTCGTCAAGCTGAGTGTCGTTGGGGCACAACTGACAGATTTCGTCAAGCTGAGTGTCATTGGGGCACAACTGACAGATTTCGTCAAGCTGAGTGTCGTTGGGGCACAACTGACAGATTTCGTCAAGCTGAGTGTGGTTGGGGCACAACTGACAGATTTCGTCAAGCTGAGTGTCGTTGGGGCACAACTGACAGATTTCGTCAAGCTGAGTGTCGTTGGGGCACAACTGACAGATTTCGTCAAGCTGCGTGTCGTTGGGGCACAACTGATAGATTCGTCAAGCTGAGTGTCGTTGGGGCACAACTGATAGATTTCGTCAAGCTACACCATTTTTGACTATCTTCAGTCATTTCTGGGACTCAATGTCACTGCCTGTCCATTGTTTAATGTTATCGATCTACATTCACACTCCCTTGCAGAAAAGTCTTTGATATGCCAGACGTTCGTGATGGGTGAGAAAACCATTCGCTTCTTCACAATAGTCAATAGATCATCATATAGTCCGACTGCTTGTTGCATCTTCTTTGTAAACGCATTCATTTGTGATACGATCTTAAACATGCCCAAAACATGACGTTAACGTTTTATCCCAGCAACCTATATTTTTGTTCTGCAGCTCTCTGCAAGTGTCCATGTTTTACAAGCGAATAGAAAAGCTGCTGTAAGAGGGGGGCACATCCGTTTCTTTTTATAACAAATATTGATGTCCTCATCTTTCTAAATATATTTTAGGTTTACAAGGCCTGCTGTTGTCTCAGTTGCTTTTAATCGTCTTATCATTTGCTTGTCTACTGTCCATGATTCACTCCCACTCGAAGGCTACAAGAGTAAACGCAGACAGAAAATCTGGTGGGAAGGACCATAAAGCAATCGGTGGTGTATTACCCCTCTTCTGGCATCTTCTCCAACTCATCTTTGTTTCCGAAAGTAAGGATCACATTCCTCCTTCGGAACGCTTCAAAGTGGAGCCGAGAGGGAGGTTGTGCATTTTGGACAAATCAATATCTCCATATTATTGGCTCAGGCATAAAAAGCAAACAGAAATACCAGTATTAAACTACTAATTTATAATGATTTCTTGCTACAAACGGTCTGTCGAGACGAAAAGTAGCCAAAAGTCCTAATTATGACACAGACGTGGTGCATAAGAAGTTTTTCATTTTCTGAAATGCTATTTTGTTCTCAGCTATTCTGCTTTTTTCTGTGCTTCATCTTCCATCTGATGTTCTTGTGTTAGGAGAATAATACAATCATTAATCGAATTGTTAGTTTGGGGACAGAGCAAAGCACGGCAGGCGTGTATAACCGACTTTAAACTTCAAGAAATTGAGAAGCAAAGTCCCTGACTCCCCAGCATTGATTACGTGAATTCTAGACTGTTAGTTTTTATTTACTACCCACCCCACCCCTGCCCAACCCCGATCATGATTCTCAGATGTCAAGGACAATAAATTATCTGGTTCTCTAAACGAATTCCCATTCCCACCCCAACCCGTGCCTCTCTCCAACTGTTCTACACAACTATACAAACATCGGTATACTTTGGTTTATTTCTACACAGCAGCTTGTGTTTAGTCTTAAAATGACATATTACTTCACCTATTAGAAAAACAATGTTAGTCATAGCTTGAACTAGAAGATGTACATAATGTTCCAGTTCGTCCTCATTATTTCTACTTTCAGTTTGGATCAGTGCTCGTCAAAGTGGGCGCTACCACCCCAGTGGGTGATTTTGACTTTGAGGTGAACTGTAGCAGACCAGTTACTTGTTTCCTTAATGATATATACAATATAAACTCGATGATCGAGGAATGTTACTCTCTCTCTCTCTCTCTCTCTCTGTCTCTCTCTCTCTCTCTGTAAGGGAGGTGATTTTAATTTCTTCAATTATGGACGTTTCTTCAGTTCAAATCTTAGTGGCTGCTAGAGCAAGTTAATTGGTGAACAAGTTACACATTTGGGCATAACAAGGTTGAAGAGCCCTGGGTTAGAGTGAGCACAATTATGTTACAGGTTGACTTCTCTATAGTGAAAATGACTGTGAACATCTGGCATGAGATCATACATCATGGAAGGTCTGTATAAATAATGGCATAACATCATTTGAGGCTGTACTGTGGCAAAACATGGAAGGAAAAGACTCATGAAAAACAAGATGGACAACCCTGTGGATCAGTGTGCTTGACTTGTTCATTCTGTGGCCAAATGTGTTTGTCAAACATTGGTAGAATCAGCAATGAAATAAGCTGTAAGACAAAACAAAGCCTCCAAAAAAAAGCCTCTACTAAACAGTCTGACAAGACGATGTGATAGGGTATATGGAAACTTTTCTGTCATTCCCTCTGCTCTGTAATTTGTTTACTTGTATAGAACAACATGGAGGACACATGCCACTAACGAATCATTCCTTAAAACACTTAAGTCCTCATATATTAAGATTAAGTAGCGTAGTGGTAACGCCGGGGCTTTGTGATACAATGAACCGTCTTCTGGTCTCAATGATTTGTGAAACACAGTACCAGCGTGGTACCAAGAGCACTGGCCCCCTGACTAATAAATAAAGTGGCCTAGTAAAGGTGAAGTCTAATTCTTCACTCCCCTACAACTTTACGTGCAATCTGATTTATTTTACTCTGAATATTTTGTTCTGTTGCAGCACTTTTTGGCCTCTGTCTGTTTGAATCTCGTTAATATTCTTTCTTTCTTTCTTTATAACTTGTTCTTTCGTTGGTTCCTCATTTCTATTTTCTTCCTTCTTTTCATTCTCTTCTTCTTTTGTTCGATCTTTCTTTCTTTTCTGTCTTTGTATCTTTATTTGTGTCTCTTTCTTTCTTTACTTCTTTCTTTTCATCTTTCCTTCTTTCAATATTTAATTATTAATTTCGATCTTGTATCATCTATTTGTTTTCCTTCTTTCTCTTTCTTCTTCTATCCATCTCTGTTTCTCTCTCCATTCCTCTCATTTTAAAGAAAGAAGTTGCAGTGTAGTCGCGACAACGAAACGGTGGTTAAAGCTCTGGCTTGCGATAAAGATGATTCAATTCCAGCAAAAAAGAAATGATACTGAAAATGTGTACCTGACTAGTTGCGATAAGAGAAGTAACAAAAGCGAATGGTTGAATAATACTGTTGAGATTATTCAAGTTATACAAACAGATCAACGCCTTTATCAAAGATAAGAAAGGAAATCTGCTTAGTAATATAAGGGAACAAATGGAGAGATGGAAAGAGCACTTTGAAGAACTTTTGAACAGACCCGGCTCAAATAATCCTCCAGATATACTACCAGCAGAAGAAGAGTTACACGTTAACTGCGGAAAACCAAGCAAAGAAGAAATAATGAAAGCCATCAAACTATTAAAAGATGGTAAAGCCACAGGACCAGATGAAATTCCTTCGGAAGCCATCAAAGCAGATATTAACATCTCTACCAAGATGTTACATGATCTATTGGATAAAATTTGGGAGAGGGAAGAAATACCTAAAGACTGGAGAGAAGGTTATATGATCAAACTACCAAAGAAAGGAAGTTTACAGGAGTGCACAAATTATAGGGGAATTATGCTACTATCAGTGCCAGGAAAAATATTAGGCAGAATCATTCTGGAGATACTAAAAGAGGCTATAGAGAAACACTTGAGAGATGAACAAGCAGGTTTTAGGAAGAACAGATCATGTGCTGATCAAATAACTACTCTACGTATAATAGTTGAACAAAGTTTAGAACTAAAATCCCCACTTTATATTGGATTCATAGATTACGAAAATGCATTTGATAGTTTAGACAGAAGAATGCTTTGGAAGTTGCTGAGTCATTACGGAATCCCCATAAAGTTTATTAACCTGATAAAAAAAAATGTATGAAGGAACAAAATGTAGTGTGGTACAGGAAGGACAGCTTACAGAAGCATTTGAAATAAGAACAGGAGTAAGGCAAGGATGCCTTCTGTCTCCATTTCTCTTTCTACTGGCCATAGATTGGATTATGAAAATAACTCAAAACAACAGAAATGGGATCCAGTGGTCACTGACCAAATAACTTGATGATTTAGACTTTGCTGATGACATAGCTCTCCTATCACACAGCCATCAACAGATGCAGGATTAAATGAGTATATTAGATGAGAGATCACAACAGCTAGGACTAAAGATTAATAGAGATAAGACCAACATTATGAGAATTAATGCAGTTGGCAATAACCAAATAAAACTAGGAGAAATACTTCTACTAGACGTACAATCTTATATATATCTGGGCAGTAATATAGATAAAGAGGGAGGAACAGAAAATGATACCAAAATAAGGATATCAAAAGCAAGAGTAGCTTTCATTGCAATGGGAAACATATGGAAATCCCAAGAAATTAGGCTAAATACAAAAATAAAATTTTCAACTCAAATGTTAAGTCGGTCCTATTATATGGCTGTGAAACATGGAGAATAACAAAATTGACAATCACGGAGGTACAGACTTTCATTAATGGATGCTTGCACAGAATAAAGGGATGGAAATGGCAGGACAAAGTCACTAACATGTAATTATGGAAATGTACCGGTCAAATACCAGTGGATAAAGAGATACAGCGAAGACGATGGCGATGGATAGGACACACACTGCGGAAGCCAACTGAGAGTATTACACAACAGGCCCTTTTTTGGAATCCCCAGGGGAAAAGACAAAGAGGAAGACCAAGGAATTCTTGGAGAAGACAGATCGAAGCAGAGATGAAGATGATGGGGAAGACATGGAATGATCTTAAACAAATTGCAAAAAACAGAACGACTTGGAAAGGTTTTGTTGAAGACCTATGCTCCACTGGGAGCTAAAAGGTAGAAGATGATGTGCCATAACGGTTATCGTAGGCAAACATGTCCTTCTACAATCTTCTATCGATAGTGCACCGTATCAATTCTGTTGTTGATTGCTTAACATGCCAGGACAACAAGCTATCTCGTATCTTCACTCTTTGACCTCTGCGATCTCTCTTTCCTTGTATTTTTCCAGTTGTAATCAAGTATTCCAACTTTATATCTTTTCATGATATGACAGAAAAATGGTCATTGTTTCTTTATGATTTTTAATGTCTTTTTTCATTGGTCTTTTTAGATGTTCAGGGAACTTTCAACATTCTTCTGAGAAAAATGTATCTCTTGGCCTCTAATCTTCTTTTCATTTGTTTTTTTTTTACTGTCCACGATACGCTTCCATAGGATAGTTCTGTATAGCATTTGTATCCATTGTCTCTGTATAGCACAGATGAACTGTCTTTCTCACTTGACATAGATTTGTTGCATAAGACGCTTCCTTTTCTGAAATGCTATTTTGGCCTGAGCTATTCTGTTCTTTTATTTCTGTGGTACATTTCCCATTTGATACTATTACTGTTGTTATTTATATTAACTTTGGCAAACTTCAGAAACCTACGGAGTAGCAGGACAACTACTAGAAAATATAATAGCATTATATAAAAACAGTCAAAGTGCCGTCAGAACATCGGAAGGTCTGTCAGAATGGTTTCAGGTTACAACAGGAGTAAGACAAGGATGTGTCCTCTCACCACTCCTCTTCATCATATATATGGACAAAATAAATCAGGAAACAACCAACAATAAGGACAAATCAAATAATAACATAGAGGTAGAAAACTCCAACATCAATGAGCTACTCTTCGCAGATGATCAATGCCTAATATATGAGGATGAAAACCTGCTACAACAGCATTTAACATCTCTAGATATAAGCTGCACAAACTACAGTATGAAAATTAACACAGCAAAAACAGAGGCTATAAGAATAAGCAAATTAAGACACCCATTAAACATCAAGATCAAGGATAAAGAAATAAAACAAGTAGAGGAATTCAAGTATTTAGGCACAATGTTCACAGAAGATGGAAACCGAGACAGAGAAATTGACATGAGAATACAAAAAGCAAATGCTGTCACATACCAGCTTTCACCACTGCTAAGACATCCAAACATTTCTATGCCAGCTAAACAACAAATGATAAATAGCATCTTCATACCAACTTTGTGCTATGAAAGTCAAACATGGACCCTTTCTAAATCACATTTAAGAAAGATCAATACATGTGAGATGCGTTGCTTGAGAAAAGTAACAAACAACACAAGAAGAGATAGAATACCAAATGAAACCATAAGAAAAATGGTAGGAACAAAACCCTGCCAAGAATATATAGAACAACAACAACTTAAATGGTTTGGCCACCTGGTCAGAATGAATCCTCACCAATCACCATCAAGGGCGTTCTTCTCGAGAATGCATGGAAAAAGACCAAGAGGAAGACCCAGAAGAAGATGGATAGATGCAGTGACAGAGACAAGTAACAGCAAAGGAAAATCACTAATTCAGACAATTCGAGCAGCACAAGAACGACAAATGATATAAACCACGACACCTTTTAGGTATCAGTGAAAAGAGAAAAGTAGAAGAAGAAGATTGTTGTTATTATTTCTATAATAAATTGCATATTGTCGCAACGAGATATATTGTATCTTTATTGTGATCTTGTTTCTCAATATTTTTCCTGTAAAGTCACTTTGTACACATATGGCTTATCTTTTAACATATTGTTTATCTTTGACAGTCACCTTTAGCACAACATTAAATGTAATAGGAAATAGATAAAATATGAAACAATTCAAGCAAAATTACTTTGGACACATCTTAGAATTGTAGGTAAAAATCTATCTATCTATCTATCTATCTATCTATCTATCTATCTATCTATCTATCTATCTATCTATCTATCTATCTATCTATCTATCTATCTATCTATCTATCTATCTATCTATCTATCTATCTATCTATCTATCTATCTATCTATCTATCTATCTATCTATCTATCTATCTATCTATCTATCTATCTATCTATCTATCTATCTATCTATCTATCTATCTATCTATCTATCTATCTATCTATCTATCTATCTATCTATCTATCTATCTATCTATCTATCTATCTATCTATCTATCTATCTATCTATCTATCTATCTATCTATCTATCTATCTATCTATCTATCTATCTATCTATCTATCTATCTATCTATCTATCTATCTATCTATCTATCTATCTATCTATCTATCTATCTATCTATCTATCTATCTATCTATCATCATCTATCTATCTATCTATCTATCTATCTATCTATCTATCTATCTATCTATCTATCTATCTATCTATCTGTCTATCTATCTATCTATCTATCTATCTATCTATCTATCTATCTATCTATATATATATATATATATATGTAATACTATATGTACGTCATTCTCGAGAGAGAACATATAGAGAGAAGACATAAATAATGAAGAGTTGCAGGAAGGAACCCCACAATCCAATGGACCATCAAAGACTTATTATCAACAATAAAAGTTGCGAAAACTGACCTGATTTAGACATGCCACATACTCCACACGACTTACCAGAAAACCATTATGCAAGGCACATTACCATGCAAAAGAAGATAGGGAGGACACAATAGAAGATGGGTGGATAACACCAAAGTGTGGACAGAAATATCTTTTGTTGTATACAGAGAGCTGCTCTACTTCACGACGACTGGAAACAAATTGTGAAAATGTCGTCTATGGTGTCACGATGACCGACAAGTTTACGGGATAATGGACAGGGACAAGCAAACAATCGCAGTGCTGCGGTAAAGCTGGTACCAAAGAGCACGTTTTTGGGTGTAATGTACAATCCTACAAAGTAGTGGTGACAGCTTCACAAAACAAGGAACAAATCAAAATCATGACCTTTAGACCTTCATGCGGCCTTCTTCAGAAACAAGAACACAGAAACGAACAGCAAAATGAAGAATAAACAAAACCTCATAACTAGTGGAAATAAAACAAGATGGATGCAGAATTCTTTAAGAAAAATGCGCCTTTGAGTGATAGTTGGCAAATCTAAGTTCGATAATTCAGCTCAAAAATGCAGGGAAATTCAAGAATTAAATGAAGGGCTCAACTCGCTTGCTAGACACAAACGACCGATTTAAGAACCTGCCCAATAAAGAAATAACAAGAGACAAAACGGACTCGTTCAACACAATCATCAACCCAGTGGTGTGTTATTAATGTCAGACACAAGAACGATAAGAGAAATAACAACTACCGAGATGAATGTGCTAGTCACATGACAGGAAACAGTCTGAGAGATTAGAACGGAAATGAAGAACTGAGAAAAAAACGAAGGTTATTTTCCGTTACAGATTATTAAGAAACAACAGCTAAAATGTTTTGTCCAAGTGATAAGACGGAAATAACAAAACTCAACACAACGAGCCTTCAATAAACGTCATGAGAACATCAGATTCAACGGTCAAATACGAAATCGATGGATTGTTGGAATATTAGAACCACTAGGAAACATAGGAATACATCTGGAGACAGTTCAGAGCTACAACTATCTGGGACTTACTATAAACATTGATGGAAAATGTACAACTGAAATAAACAAAATAATAGCTATTGCAAAATGTAATTTTAATGTCATGAAAAAATATACTAACATTATAACAAATAACACCAAGGCTAAAACTAAGAATAGCAAAATGTTACATCTTCTCAATATTCCTGTATGGTGCAGAAACATGGACATTAGACAAGAAAACAGAACAGAAAATTGAAGCTTTTGAAATATTGATTTATAGAGGATAGGTAGAATTGGACGGAAAGAAAAGAAAACAAACGATGAAGTTTTAAAAGAACTAACAATTAAAAGAGAACTACTAAACACAATTAGAACAAGACAAATGAAATTTGTGGGCATGTTAAAAGACACAACATAATAAAGTAATATTAGAATGAAAAATGCAATGTAAAAGAGGCAGGGGCATGGACGACTAAGATCAAAAGATTGTCAAGTCAGCCTATGACAATATTCACCATCAATGCAAGAGACAGTGGAATGGGCGCTCCATGGTAACCTTTGCTGCGGAGACGGCACTCGATAGTGATTATGATGAGGAAACATAACAACAGGAGAAGCCAACAGAAGAGCAAAAGATGGATTGTTTGAAGATTGGAAACACTAAGAAATATAACAACAGGAGAAGCCAACAGAAGAGCAAAAGATATATTGTTGGAATATTAGGAACACTAGGAAATATAACAGGAGAAGCCAACAGAAGAGGAAAATATATATTGTTGGAATATTAGAAACACTAAGAAATATAACAACAGGAGAAGCCAACAGAAGAGGAAAAGACCGCAATTGATATCTCCCCTCGACGCTGAAAGGGAAACGAGGAAAGAAAGAAGAAGATAGATCGGTAATCACAATAAACGTGGTTTTGGATCATTTAATTTCAATCCGCGATAATTTAAACAAAACTTTGAACCACACAAATAAAATAATGTGTCAGTAGCACATCTTTTATCTTCACAGAGCATTATGCAAATGTTAGTGTTACAAATATGATACTATTTAGTCTATACCCTACATTTGTTATCTTAATGGAAGTTACAGTTAAATATTTCACAGAAATGGACCCAGCTCAGTGAATGCGTCCCAAAAAAGTGTTGAAACATTAATTTAATTAATATTAAGGAGATATTATTTTATACACGAGCAGGGCCTACTTTATAAATTATTTCCATCAAATCATACAAATCTCGGTAATTTACGAGTTTAGCGTCCTAAATTACTTTTGCTACGTGAGTAATCTCCCCCAGATTAACAGCATGTATTTTAATGTATCAACTGATTCTAGTTTTAGTGTATATAATAATTTTTTTTTTTTTTTACAAGGACTAGGGTTATGTTTCAGCGAATTCCTAAAACAATGTGTCGTTTAATGACAGATTTGAGACAGACGGAATTAATTTCAAGAGGATGTTACTCCAAATAAAAATAAATTAGAACGCTAAACTCGTAAATTAATATTATTTCCAAATTTGTTCTCCAAAAAACAAATATAAGACATCTCCATGATGATGTTGGTACACGTAGCATTTTTGACGATGTTTGTACAAATCACACATTTTGTTATCGTTGGTTAAAGCATTCACAAGGCTACACATGTTGCCCACATCATCAGTAGTACTGACATTTCGTGCGGTGGTTCATCTTGGACTGGGCCGAACAATTGAACGCCTCCGAGAACTCTCTCAACTGACCCAATGCATTGTTAACCTGCAGATCTTCCTCGACGGGCCAGCTTCTATAATAACTTGAAATCGAATTGTCTCGGGAATAACAAAATGTCTGCGCATGCGCGACGTAAATCATTTGTTCATTTGTTAAGCCCACCCCCGGAAGCATCTTTTCTTCCAGCTTTCTTGACTTCAGCCAATCCTTGTAGCCGATTTGAGCTAAACGAATCCCATTGGTCCATGAAATAGCAATGGGCGTGTATTGTACCGCGTTATCGTAAGCTGTGTGTATACCGTTATATAAAGTGTAGCTTTTGCAGACGTTGCTATAGAAACTGCGGACACAGCTATTGACTGACGAGTAGTTAGCCAACGAGGCATTGCTCCACCAACTTCCATCCATGTAGCCACCTGTTTTGTTGTAGTGCTTGCCCCACTCGTCCACTATGTGGTGGATAAATCTGCCAGCAAAGACCCCAAGGATCCGAATGTGGAGAAATGTGGCTGGTCTTTGCTGTAGATGGGAAGTTGAAGTATTCCTGTGGGAGGAGAAGGAAGTCCGGATTTAGTGAAGTGATTGAAGTATTCCTGAGGTGAGTAAAGTTATGATGGCGAAGTGATTAAAGTCTTCCTGGGTGAGTAAAGAAGTTCTGATGGTGAAGTGATTGAAGTATTATAACAGTGTTTGTTATTGTGTTGTTTGTTGTTGTGAATCGGACAGGCTTCTGATGTTTCGTTATCTTGTTTCATCAATTCTATCTCTAGTGACACACACAACTCAAATCATAGTTTCCGAACAAGATAAACAAAGTCTTTATTGATGATATTTCTAACTGTTTTACAATGGTCTTACAATGTCCCTGATTCACTCAAATGTATTTATTATATTCTCTTACAAAAACTGTGTTACTTGACATAGCCGACACGCGAAAATTATTTGTCAATAAACTTCGTGATCGTATAGTGTTCTTTGTAACATCTGCATAATTCTATCTGGTTGATTCTGATGAACTTGCTAGTATCCTGACTTGATTTCTAATTACACAGTTGGACTTCTTTCAACTATTATACTTAAGAGTCCAAAACGTATCACACAATCCTCTAACGAACTATATCATTTGTCCAAGTCCTAACTCTATCTTCTGCCTTGAAGCAGGTATCTGTTTGTTTCTAAGTTCTTCTCTAGCTTAAGTTGAGTCTAAGTCTCCGTGTCTCTGAATGTTTGAATTCTCAATCCTTGCGATCTGAAAGTCATTTCTCAAGTCAAGTCATGGCTTTTTAATCTCCGTCTAGCCACTCCCACCTGTCCAAAAGCATCATGGGAATCTATCTTTACACGTCTTATCATTCCTCTATCTACCATCAGTATTTTATTAGCTCCTCCTTTTTAATTATCTCCATGATATCTTTTGATTACGCCTTTATGTGACTAACTTCGAATGTTTATATTGTTTGTCCGTGAGAGCAACCTTATATCAACAAGTGTCAGACATTCGTTTATATGGGGGGCTATCGCTCCTTCGTTGCGTTACGTAACTTCTTTTCGTCCGGGGCGACATTTGTTTTGATACCACTGTTTAGTTTAGACACCTGTCGTCTCTTGTTGACGGTTACGTCTTCGTTCGTTCTATTCTCTCTATTCTTCCATTATCGTCCATGAGTGTGTCACACTATCACATATCTTCCTCAACATTTCAGTTGAAATTATCTATTCATAGATCAATTTAATTCAAAATAAAAACTAGTGTGACTGCTCTCTTTCTATTTCATCAATGGCCTAGCCAATGTCTCTTTTTTCTCATCTCTATTCATGTATTATCCACTACAATTCTTGTTCATCAACAACTAGAAATACAAATACATCTATTAACTTATGTCTGGTCAGTACAAAACTCAGCAGCTATCATTAGACAACTCTAGCCCTTCTGTGTTCCTCCTCCCTAACGTAGTCCTAATTTTTTGGCAATTCTCCCCATCAACATATAATTACATTTTCATAAAAATGTAAAAAATGTGCTTGCGTACAACATGTTTCATATAAAATATTTCACACAACAGTCTTGGCTAGACCAACATATTGTAATCGACCTTATGACTTAAAATATGACGTTTACATTTCAACAAGTCTAGTCTGTCTAGACTTCCATACCACAAATATGACGTTTACATTTCAACAAGTCTAGTCTGTCTAGACTTCCATACCACAAATATGACGTTTACATTTCAACAAGTCTAGTCTGTCTAGACTTCCATACCACAAATATGACGTTTACATTTCAACAAGTCTAGTCTGTCTAGACTTCCATACCACAAATATGACATTTACATTTCAACAAGTCTAGTCTGTCTAGACTTCCATACCACAAATATGACGTTTACATTTCAACAAGTCTAGTCTGTCTAGACTTCCATACCACAAATATGACGTTTACATTTCAACAAGTCTAGTCTGTCTAGACTTCCATACCACAAATATGACGTTTACATTTCAACAAGTCTAGTCTGTCTAGACTTCCATACCACAAATATGACGTTTACATTTCAACAAGTCTAGTCTGTCTAGACTTCCATACCACAAATATGACGTTTACATTTCAACAAGTCTAGTCTGTCTAGACTTCCATACCACAAATATGACGTTTACATTTCAACAAGTCTAGTCTGTCTAGACTTCCATACCACAAATATGACGTTTACATTTCAACAAGTCTAGTCTGTCTAGACTTCCATACAAATATCCACAACACACTTCATACCTACATCTGTACATCTCCAAGTTCTGTTCCACACTTGGAATCACTATATAAGTTATAAGAGTCTCTCCATCTCGGGTCTCTGACTCTCTCCCTTCTCATCATAAGTCTACATGTCCTACTCTCCATATATACTCTCACTTCTCATCATAAGTCTACATGTCCTACTCTCCATATATACTCTCCCTTCTCATCATAAGTCTACATGTCCTTCTCTCCATAAATACTCTCCCTTCTCATCATAAGTCTACATGTCCTACTCTCCATAAATACTCTCACTTCTCACCATAAGTCTACATGTCCTACTCTCCATAAATACTCTCCCTTCTCATCATAAGTCTACATGTCCTACTCTCCATATATACTCTCCCTTCTCATCATAAGTCTACATGTCCTACTCTCCATATATACTCTCCCTTCTCATCATAAGTCTACATGTCCTACTCTCCATAAATAGTCTCCCTTCTCTTCTTAAGTCTACATGTCCTACTCTCCATATATACTCTCACTTCTCACCATAAGTCTACATGTCCTACTCTCCATATATACTCTCACTTCTCATCATAAGTCTACATGTCCTACTCTCCATATATACTCTCACTTCTCACCATAAGTCTACATGTCCTACTCTCCATATATACTCTCACTTCTCATCATAAGTCTACATGTCCTACTCTCCATATATACTCTCCCTTCTCATCATAAGTCTACATGTCCTACTCTCCATATATACTCTCCCTTCTCATCATAAGTCTACATGTCCTACTCTCCATAAATACTCTCACTTCTCACCATAAGTCTACATGTCCTACTCTCCATATATACTCTCACTTCTCATCATAAGTCTACATGTCCTACTCTCCATATATACTCTCACTTCTCATCATAAGTCTACATGTCCTACTCTCCATAAATACTCTCACTACTCATCATAAGTCTACATGTCCTACTCTCCATAAATACTCTCCCTTCTCATCATAAGTCTACATGTCCTTCTCTCCATATATACTCTCCCTTCTCATCATAAGTCTACATGTCCTTCTCTCCATATATACTCTCCCTTCTCATCATAAGTCTACATGTCCTACTCTCCATATATACTCTCCCTTCTCATCATAAGTCTACATGTCCTACTCTCCATATATACTCTCACTACTCATCATAAGTCTACATGTCCTACTCTCCATATATACTCTCACTACTCATCATAAGTCTACATGTCCTACTCTCCATATATAATCTCCCTTCTCATCATAAGTCTACATGTCCTACTCTCCATATATACTCTCCCTTCTCACCATAAGTCTACATGTCCTACTCTCCATAAATACTCTCACTTCTCATCATAAGTCTACATGTCCTACTCTCCATAAATACTCTCCCTTCTCATCATAAGTCTACATGTCCTACTCTCCATATATACTCTCACTTCTCATCATAAGTCTACATGTCCTACTCTCCATATATACTCTCACTTCTCTTCTTAAGTCTACATGTCCTACTCTCCATATATACTCTCACTTCTCACCATAAGTCTACATGTCCTACTCTCCATATATACTCTCACTTCTCATCATAAGTCTACATGTCCTACTCTCCATATATACTCTCACTACTCATCATAAGTCTACATGTCCTACTCTCCATATATACTCTCACTACTCATCATAAGTCTACATGTCCTACTCTCCATAAATACTCTCCCTTCTCATCATAAGTCTACATGTCCTTCTCTCCATATATACTCTCCCTTCTCATCATAAGTCTACATGTCCTACTCTCCATAAATACTCTCCCTTCTCATCATAAGTCTACATGTCCTACTCTCCATATATACTCTCACTTCTCATCATAAGTCTACATGTCCTACTCTCCATATATACTCTCACTACTCATCATAAGTCTACATGTCCTACTCTCCATATATACTCTCACTTCTCATCATAAGTCTACATGTCCTACTCTCCATATATACTCTCACTTCTCATCATAAGTCTACATGTCCTACTCTCCATAAATACTCTCACTACTCATCATAAGTCTACATGTCCTACTCTCCATAAATACTCTCCCTTCTCATCATAAGTCTACATGTCCTTCTCTCCATATATACTCTCCCTTCTCATCATAAGTCTACATGTCCTACTCTCCATAAATACTCTCCCTTCTCATCATAAGTCTACATGTCCTACTCTCCATATATACTCTCACTTCTCATCATAAGTCTACATGTCCTACTCTCCATATATACTCTCACTTCTCTTCTTAAGTCTACATGTCCTACTCTCCATATATACTCTCACTTCTCACCATAAGTCTACATGTCCTACTCTCCATATATACTCTCACTTCTCATCATAAGTCTACATGTCCTACTCTCCATATATACTCTCACTACTCATCATAAGTCTACATGTCCTACTCTCCATATATACTCTCACTACTCATCATAAGTCTACATGTCCTACTCTCCATAAATACTCTCCCTTCTCATCATAAGTCTACATGTCCTTCTCTCCATATATACTCTCCCTTCTCATCATAAGTCTACATGTCCTACTCTCCATAAATACTCTCCCTTCTCATCATAGTCTACATGTCCTACTCTCCATATTACTCTCCCTTCTCATCATAAGTCTACATGTCCTACTCTCCATATATACTCTCCCTTCTCATCATAAGTCTACATGTCCTACTCTCCATAAATACTCTCCTTCTCATCATAAGTTCTCATGTCCTACTCTCCATATATACTCTCACTTCTCATCATAAGTCTACATGTCCTACTCTCCATATATACTCTCACTTCTCTTCTTAAGTCTACATGTCCTACTCTCCATATATACTCTCACTTCTCTTCTTAAGTCTACATGTCCTACTCTCCATATATACTCTCACTTCTCATCATAAGTCTACATGTCCTACTCTCCATATATACTCTCACTACTCATCATAAGTCTACATGTCCTACTCTCCATATATACTCTCACTACTCATCATAAGTCTACATGTCCTACTCTCCATATATACTCTCACTACTCATCATAAGTCTACATGTCCTACTCTCCATATATACTCTCACTTCTCACCATAAGTCTACATGTCCTACTCTCCATATATACTCTCACTTCTCATCATAAGTCTACATGTCCTACTCTCCATATATACTCTCACTTCTCATCATAAGTCTACATGTCCTACTCTCCATAAATACTCTCACTACTCATCATAAGTCTACATGTCTACTCTCCATAAATACTCTCACTACTCTTAATGCTGCTAGCATGTTCCGCTGTCTCTGTAAACTCTGAGTTCTCTTAACTCTTGGCACGCTAAGACTTCTGCGTCTGTAGTTAGCGTCCGCTCAACTCGACCCAAGCCTTAACTAAACCGATGTAAACATGGATACCACCATTTTGTACGTTTACTTCAGGCGACTCACTCCTCAAGTGGTCAGCTATACGTCTAATTAAATTCTGGCTTCTCATAGGTCAGTTGTCATCACAGGTAAACCTTGGTTTCCCTTACCCTTGTTTACATTATCGTCTAGCTACTCTCATATATCTTTTACGATTATAACATTATAACCCTTATTGGTTTATCTACTGACATCTTCATAACATAGAATTCTGTCTCCTCATTAAGGCAACAGTACATTCACACACTTATAATAATCTCTGTACATCATTATCAATCACACACATCATTTACAACTCACAGACATGGAGTATTCGTTTACATATATAGCAAATTCGTCTAAATTATTCGTCTCATATAACAACATTATTAGGTACTACATCACAAGTAAAATAATTACAATCTGATGAACATAGGTTGCTTGTCTGCAACTGTTTATGTATATTGTTGATTGTGGTAATCTGTTTGTTTCTGGTTACCCTTAAAATGGTTACTTTTCCTCTTTTTGTATCTTTATCTCTCCCTCACTAGTGGTTGCCAGGTCTCCTCTTTCTGACCTATCATCTTCTCTGAATCTCTTGCCCCTGTCTATTCCTTTCTGGTGGTCAACAAACTCTTGCCGTCGTCCCAATCGTATGGCAAAAGGCAGGTCTACTTTAACTCTTTCATCTTCTTTTCTTCTCCTGTAGCAATAATGGCATCCCCCTCTGGTGTCCCCAAAGGCCAAAATTTCACTTGCTCTGCCTTTTCTATTTGGTTTTTTTTCAAACTCTTTATTTATGGCAGCAACCCTCCTTTCTCGTATTGTAGTTAATCTGTCAGTTTCAGGACGCTTCTTGCTACCTTTTACCCCATCTGCATATCCTCTAATTCCTTGTATATCTCACGCGCATATTTGTCAACTGCTTTCTCGAATGCATGAAACACTGCTAGCTCGTTAATTTTCTTCTCAGCACTTTTACTTACAACCTCTACACTATTTGTATCCCTGTTGCGTTCTATCCTATCAAGTTTCCTTTTCTCGTTTTCCTTCTTCAAATTTTCTGTAGTAGTTTTCTTTCGCCTTAGAGACGCTACCTCTTCCTCTAAGTCAGACTTCTCTCGTATTAGGTTCCTTACCTTGTCATCAACTTCTGATTTCTCCTTTCTTAAACTTACAACTAAATCCTTGGACACTTGACTTCACCTAAAAGTTGGCTATTTTGTGCTTTCATCTCATCAACTTCTCTCGTATTAGGTTCCTTACCTTGTCATCTACTTCTGATTTCTCCTTTCTTAAACTTACAACTAAATCCTTGGACTCTTTGACTCCACTTAAAAATTGGTTATTCTTTGCTTTCATCTCATCAACTTCTCGAATCATACATTCAATGTATCTGTCAGTCTCAGACTTGTGTTCTGCAATGGCTTCAAGCTCTTTAATTCTCGTTTCTAGACACTTGTTTTTGTACTCTAGGCTATCTACTGTGTCTTTCAGCTCTAATAGTATCAGCTCATCTTTTTCACTTCTCTTCTCCATAATTCTTATCTCGGCATCTTTTCATGATATCACATCTTGTAGGATGTTTGTAGCCACACAGGCGTCTCTAATTGTTTCTTCACCTCCCTTGTTTCTTCATTAATAGTTTGTGTAATTTTATCGTTATGTTTAGTTTGTCCTCTAACCTCTACAATCTGTGTTTGTACACAACTTGTCCGTATCACCATACTTCTCTATCAGCATATTCTCTTTGTGTGGTTTTATTTTTTTTCTACCGTTCTTTGTGGCTGCGTTCTTAAATCTTTCGTCTCTATTTCTTCATCGGCTGTACTATAATCCTCTACATCGCTGGTTTCCTCCTGATCTACTCTTCTCCCACGCATGTACTTTCCTTATGTGTTTGTTAAAATTTATGGCATATAACCTATTTTCAGTGTGTACAAATTTATTTGTCCTTCTCCCACATGTCTTTCTTCTTATCGGACTGTAAATTTCAACTTGCAACATGTTCTTCTTATAATATGATATTTTTTGTTTAAATATTGTTGACGACATCACTATCTTTGTACAATATTATGGCTTTTCTACTATCTTCTGGTCTATCTATTAATTTAAAAACATAATTTCCCCAAATGTACTAAAATATATCCTAACATGAGTTTCTTTAATGTCTTTATCTAATTGATATACTATTACTTTACAACTGTTTGTTTTTTACGTACTGACTACCGTGAATGTCATCCATCTTTCCTACTTAATGTTATAATATATATATATATATATATATTATATTTACTACCTAAATTAGAAAATCTTAACAAGCATTGTGATGATAAAAATGTTGTACTTCTTACCGCTTGGTACCTCTGTGTATCTTTCCTCTCCTATGAATTTCACAATTATTTCAACACAATCACAAAATACATGTATTTAAACTAAGTAATTTTTTCACATCCGGAATAGTAAAAGTCTGAATGTAATTCCCGATTGTCTTTATTGTCCTAATTAGTTTTAACACGCGAACTGACAGCTTCTCTGGTTTTTTTTCACAATGTGTCCTGTATAGTAATTGTAGTTTTCCTTAAAGTTTCTTGGCTGCACGGTGGCACTCGGTGCTGAAGTACGTAGGTTTACTTCATTGTTGGTTAGACTTCTCTCTTCGCTGGACATACGATTCACTGGCTCAACTTCTTGGTTATTTGCAGATTATGAGTTCGGCATTCGTTGCTGAAGTTTATGAGACAATTCTTACTTTTTCTGTCCTCCCGGTCCTTCTTAAAAAGAATAGTATCCTGGTTGTCGCGGCACCAGAAATGAAACGTATATAAAAGTGTTTGTTATTGTTGTTGTTGTTTGTTGTGAATCAGACAGGCTTCTGATGTTTCGTTATCTTGTTGTTTCATCAATTCTATCTCTAGTGACACACACAACTCAAATCATAGTTTCCGACAAGATAAACAAAGTCTTTATTGATGATATTTCTAACTGTTTTACAATGGTCTTACAATGTCCCTGATTCATTCAAATGTGTTTATTATATTCTCTTACAAAACTGTATTACTTGACATAGCCGACAGGCGAAAATTATTTGTCAGTAAACTTCGTGATCGTATAGTGTTCTTTGTAACATCTGCATAATTCTATCTGGTTGATTCTGATGAACTTGCTAGTATCCTGACTTGATCTCTAATTACACAGTTGGACTTCTTTCAACTATTATACTTAAGAGTCCAAACGTATCACAAAATTCCCCTAACGAACTATATCAATTGTCCAAGTCCTAACTCTATCTTCTGCCTTGAGCAGGTATCTGTTTGTTTCTAAGTTCTTCTCTAGCTTAAGTTGATCTAAGTCTCCGTGTCTCTGAATGTTTGAATTCTCAATCCTTGCGATCTGAAAGTCTTTTTTCAAGTCAAGTCATGGCTTTTTAATCTCCGTCTAGCCACTCCCACCTGTCCAAAAGCATCATGGGAATCTATCTATACACGTCTTATCATTCCTCTATCTACCATCAGTATTTTGTTAGCTCCTCCTTTTTAATTATCTCCATGGTCTTATTGCTTTAGAATTCCCGTCGAACCTGTAAATCTTCCTAAGTCTCTTCCTCACAATTAAAGCTTACGGCGATTCTTTGATCCCCTAGTTAGAGAGACTCAAAGCGTTACTCACCGCTGAACATAAAGAGGTCTTTTGATTACGCCTTTATGCGACTAACTTCGAATGTTTATATTGTTTGTCCGTGAGAGCTACCTTATATCAACAAGTGTCAGACATTCGTTTATATGGGGGCTATCGCTCCTTCGTTGCATTACGTAACTTCTTTTCGTCCGGGGCGATATTTGTTTTGATACCACTGTTTAGTTTAGACACCTGTCGTCTCTTGTTGACGGTTACGTCTTCAGCACCTGGCTTTGTTGACCCGACTTATGCTTGTTAATTTTTTAAAGTCTCCTTTTCATTCTATGTCGACCTCGGCGTATCCTTCCTCTCATTTTCGTTCTTGCATTCCTTTATTCTTTCTCTGACGTTCGTTCTACTCTATCTATTCTTCCATTATCGTCCATGACTGAGTCACACTATCACAGTATTCCTGAGGTGAGTAAAGAAGTTATTTTGGTGAAGTATTTCAACTAAACCTGCGGTGAATATAGTGGTTGTGTTGATGAATTCACTGAAGTATTCATGAGGCACCTAAGAAATTGTGTTCGTGCGGTGACTGAAGTATTTCTTTGGTGATTAGAGAAGCATTCGTGAGGTGACTTAAGTATTCCTGAGGGTAGTAAAGAAATTGTGTTGGTGAGAGGACTGACGTATTTATTTGGTGATTAAAAAAGTTTGTTAGTGAGGTGATTGTAGAATTCCTGACGTGAGTAAAGAAGTTGTATTTATGACGTGACTAAAGTATTCCAAAGAAGAAAAATGTTGTTCTGAAAGTGACGGGATTTAAGAATTTCTCAAGGGAGAGGTACGACATCAGCTACTGGACAGGAAAGACTTATGTTCAAAGCTCAAGAACAGGCGGTGTGATTATTTTATTTTTTCTTCTACTCAGGAAGGATTAATCCGTGATTCCTTCGTGGCGTGCCCCTCCTCCGATGTCTAGCCTTCTCGAATAACGACAATAAACAGGGGCGTGCAACCCAAGCCATGGAACCCAGGCAATGAAACCCAGGCCAAGGTACCCATCGTACAATCCAGGCGTACAACCAAGGACAAGGTACCCAGTCGTACAACCCAGGCGTACAACCAAGGCGTACAACCAAGGCGTACAACCAAGGACAAGATACCCAGGCGTACAACCAAGGGCAAGATACCCAGGCATACAACCAAGGATAAGGTACCCAGTCGTACAACCAAGGGCAAGATACCCAGCGTACAACCAAGGACAAGGTACCCAGGCGTACAACCCAGCGTACAACCAGGACAAGTACCCAGACGTACAACCTAGGCGTACAACCTAGACAAGGTACCCAGTCGTACAACCCAGGCGTACAACCAAGGCCAAGGTACCCAGTCGTACAACCCAGTCGTACAACCCAGTCGCACAACCAAGGACAAGGTACCCAGTCGTACAACCCAGTCGTACAACCCAGTCGTACAACCAAGGACAAGGTACCCAGTCGTACAACCCAGGCGTACAACCAAGGACAAGGTACCCAGTCGTACAACCAAGGACAAGGTACCCAGTCGTACAACCCAGTCGTACAACAAAGGACAAGGTACCCAGTCGTACAACCCATCGTACAACCCAGTCGTACAACCCAGTCGTCAACCAAGGACAAGGTACCCAGTCGTACAACCCAGGACAAGGTACCCAGTAGTACACCCAAGGACAAAATACCCAGGCATACAACCCAGGACAAGGTACCCAGGCGTACAACCAAGGACAAGATACCCAGGCATACAACCCAGGACAAGGTACCCAGGCGTACAACCAAGGACAAGATACCCAGGCATACAACCCAGGACAATCCCAGTCGTACAACCCAGGACAAGGTACCCAGTCGTACACCAGGACAAGGTACCCAGTAGTACAACCAAGGACAAGGTACCAGTCGTACAACCAAGGACAAGGTACCCAGTCGTACAACCCAGGACACGGTACCCAGTCGTACAACCCAGGACAAGGTACCCAGTAGTACAACCCAGGACAAGGTACCCAGGGCGTACAACCCAGGACAAGGTACCCAGTCGTACAACCCAGCGTACAACCAAGGACAAGGTACCCAGGCGTACAACCCAGGCGTACAACCAAGGACAGGTACCCAGGCATACAACCAAGGACAAGATACCCAGTCGTACAACCAAGGACAAGGAACCCAGGCTTACAACCCAGGCGTACAACCAAGGACAAGGTACCCAGGCGTACAACCCAGGCGTACAACCAAGGACAAGATACCCAGGCGTACAAACAAGGACAAGATACCCAGGCGTACACCCAGGAGTACAACCAAGGACAAGATACCCAGGCGTACAACCAAGGACAGGTACCCAGGCGTACAACCAAGGACAGGTACCAGGCGTACAACTAAGACAAGATACCCAGGCGTACAACCAAGGACAAGTTACCCAGGCGTACAACCAAGGACAAGATACCCAGCCGTACAACCCAGGACATGGTACCCAGGCATACAACAAAGGACAAGGTACCCAGTCGTACAACCCAGGACAAGGCACCCAGTCGTACAACCAAGGACAAGATACCAGGCATACAACCCAGGACAAGGTACCCAGGCGTACAACAAGGACAAGATACCTAGGCATACAACCCAGGACAACGTACCCAGGCGTACAACCAAGGACAAGATCCCAGGCGTACAACCCAGGACAACGTACCCAGGCTTACAACACAGGACAAGATACCCAGACGTACAACCCAGGACAAGGTACCCAGACGTACAACCCAGGACAAGGTACCCAGTAATACAACCAAGGACAAGGTACCAGTCGTACAACCCAGGACAAGGTACCCAGTCGTACAACCAAGGACAAGGTACCATCGTACAACCAAGGACAAGGTACCCAGACGTACAACCAAGGACAAGGTACCCAGGGTACAACCCAGGACAAGGTACCCAGCGTACAACCCAGGACAAGGTACCCAGGCGTACAACCCAGGACAAGGTACCCAGTCGTACAACCCAGGCGTACAACCAAG
>JAVIAB010000003.1:0-46188 GCA_032433765.1 Megaustenia siamemsis | reverse complement strand
ATGTGTAAAGACCAGTAGTTAACGGACCGTACATAGCCGAATGCTCCTCTGATAATGTGTAAAGACCAGTAGTTAACGGACCGTACATGAGCCGAATGCTCCTCTGATAATGTGTAAGACCAGTAGTTAACGGACCGTACATGAGCCGAATGCTCCTCTGATAATGTGTAAAGACCATAGTTAACGGACCGTACATGAGCCAATGCTCCTCTGATAATGTGTAAAGGACCAGTAGTTAACGGACCGTACATGAGCCGAATGCTCCTCTGATAATGTGTAAAGACAGTAGTTAACGACCGTACATGAGCCGAATGCTCATCTGATAATGTGTAAAGACCAGTAGTAACGGACCGTACATGAGCCGAATGCTCCTCTGATAATGTGTAAAGACCGTAGTTAACGGACCGTACATGAGCCGAATGCTCCTCTGATAATGTGTAAAGACCAGTAGTTAACGGACCGTACATGAGCCGAATGCTCCTCTGATAATGTGTAAAAGACCAGTAGTTAACGGACCGTACATGAGCCGAATGCTCCTCTGATAATGTGTAAAGACCAGTAGTTAACGGACGTACATGAGCCGAATGCTCTCTGATAATGTGTAAAGGACCAGTAGTTAACGGACCGTACATGAGCCAATGCTCCTCTGATAATGTGTAAGACCAGTAGTTAACGGACCGTACATGAGCCGAATGCTCCTCTGATAATGTGTAGACCAGTAGTTTAACGGACCGTACATGAGCCGAATGCTCCTCTGATAATGTGTAAGACCAGTAGTTAACGGACCGTACATGAGCCGATCTCCTCGATAATGTGTAAAGACCAGTAGTTAACGGACCGTACATGAGCCGAATGCTCCTCTGATAATGTGTAAGACCAGTAGTTAACGGACCGTACATGAGCCGAATGCTCCTCTGATAATGTGTAAGACCAGTATTAACGACCGTACATGAGCCGAATGCTCCTCTGATAATGTGTAAAGACCAGTAGTTAACGGACCGTACATGAGCCGAATGCTCCTCTGATAATGTGTAAAGACCAGTAGTTAACGGACCGTACATAGCCGAATGCTCCTCTGATAATGTGTAAGACCAGTAGTTAACGGACCGTACATGAGCCGAATGCTCCTCTGATAATGTGTAAAGACCATTAGTTAACGGACCGTACATGAGCCGAATGCTCCTCTGATAATGTGTAAGACCAGTAGTTAACGGACCGTACATGAGCCGAATGCTCCTCTGTAATGTGTAAGACCAGTAGTTAACGGACCGTACATGAGCCGAATGCTCCTCTGATAATGTGTAAGGACCAGTAGTTAACGGACCGTACATGAGCCGAATGCTCTCTGATAATGTGTAAAGACCAGTAGTTAACGGACCGTACATGAGCCGAATGCTCCTCTGATATGTGTAAAGACCATAGTTAACGGACCGTACATGAGCCGAATGCTCCTCTGATAATGTGTAAAGACCAGTAGTTAACGGACCGTACATGAGCCGAATGCTCCTCTGATAATGTGTAAAGACCAGTAGTTAACGGACCGTACATGAGCCGAATGTCTCCTCTGTAATGTGTAAAGACCAGTAGTTAACGAACCGTACATGAGCCGAATGCTCCTCTGATAATGTGTAAGACCAGTAGTTAACGGACCGTACATGAGCCGAATGCTCCTCTGATAATGTGTAAAGACCAGTAGTTAACGGACCGTACATGAGCCGAATGCTCCTCTGATAATGTGTAAAGACCAGTAGTTAACGGACCGTACATGGCCGAATGCTCCTCTGATAATGTGTAAAGACCAGTAGTAAACGGACCGTACATGAGCCGAATGCTCCTCTGATAATGTGTAAAGACCAGTAGTTACCGGACCGTACATGAGCGAATGCTCCTCTGATAATGTGTAAGACCAGTAGTTAACGGACCGTCATGAGCCGAATGCTCCTCTGATAATGTGTAAAGACCAGTAGTTAACGGACCGTACATGAGCCGAATGCTCCTCTGATAATGTGTAAAGACCAGTAGTTAACGGACCGTACATGAGCCGAATGCTCCTCTGATAATGTGTAAAACCAGTTACGGACCGTACATGAGCGAATGCTCCTCTGATAATGTGTAAAGACCAGTAGTTAACGACCGTACATGAGCCGAATGCTCCTCTGATAATGTGTAAAGACCAGTAGTTAACGGACGTACATGAGCCGAATGCTCCTCTATAATGTGTAAAGACCAGTAGTTAACGGACCGTACTGAGCCGAATGCTCCTCTGATAATGTGTAAGACCAGTATTAACGACCGTACATGAGCCGAATGCTCCTCTGATAATGTGTAAAGACCAGTAGTTAACGGACCGTAATGAGCCGAATGATCCTCTGATAATGTGTAAAGACCAGTAGTTAACGGACCGTACATGGCCGAATGCTCCCTGATATGTGTAAAGACCATTGTTAACGGACCGTACATGAGCCGAATGCTCCTCTGATAATGTGTAAAGACCAGTAGTTAACGGACCGTATGAGCCGAATGCTCTCTGATAATGTGTAAAGACCAGTAGTTAACGGACCGTACATGAGAGAATGCTCCTCTGATAATGTTAAAGACCAGTAGTTAACGGACCGTACATGAGCCGAATGCCCCTGATAATGTGTAAAGACCAGTAGTTAACGGACCGTACATGAGCCGAATGCTCCTCTGATAATTTGTAAAGACCAGTAGTTAACGGACCGTACATGAGCCGAATGCTCCTCTGATAATGTGTAAAGACCAGTAGTTAACGGACCGTACATGAGCCGAATGCTCCTCTGATAATGTTAAAGACCAGTAGTTAACGGACCGTACATGAGCGAATGCTCCTCTGATAATGTGTAAAGACCAGTAGTTAACGGACCGTACTGAGCCGAATGCTCCTCTGATAATGTGTAAGACCAGTAGTTAACGGACCGTACATGAGCCGAATGCTCCTCTGATAATGTTGTAAAGACCAGTAGTTAACGGACCGTACATGAGCAGAATGCTCCTGATAATGTGTAAGACCAGTAGTTAACCCGTACATGAGCCGAATGCTCCTCTGATAATGTGTAAAGACCAGTAGTTAACGGACATACATGAGCCGAATGCTCCTCTGATAATGTGTAAAGACAGTAGTTAACGGACCGTACATGAGCCGAATGCTCCTCTGATAATGTGTAAAGACCAGTAGTTAACGGACCGTACTGAGCCGAATGCTCCTCTGATAATGTGTAAAGACCAGTAGTTAACGGACCGTACATGAGCCGAATGCTCCTGATAATGTGTAAAGACCAGTAGTTAACGGACCGTACATGAGCCGAATGCTCCTCTGATAATGTGTAAAGACCAGTAGTTAACGGACCGTACATGAGCCGAATGCTCCTCTGATAATGTGTAAGACCAGTAGTTAACGGACCGTACATGAGCCAATGCTCCTCTGATAATGTGTAAAGACCAGTAGTTAACGGACCGTACATGAGCCGAATGCTCCTCTGATAATGTGTAAAGACAGTAGGTTAACGGACCGTACATGAGCCGAATGCTCCTCTGATAATGTGTAAAGACCAGTAGTTAACGGACCGTACATGAGCCGAATGCTCCTCTGATAATGTGTAAAGACCAGTAGTTAACGGACCGTACATGAGCCGAATGCTCCTCTGATAATGTGTAAAGACAGTAGTTAACGGACCGTACATGAGCCGAATGCTCCTCTGATAATGTGTAAAGACCAGTAGTTAACGGACCGTACATGAGCCGAATGCTCCTCTGATAATGTGTAAAGACCAGTAGTTAACGGACCGTACATGAGCCGAATGCTCCTCTGATAATGTGTAAACCAGTAGTTAACGGACCGTACATGAGCGAATGCTCCTCTGATAATGTGTAAAGACCAGTAGTAACGGACCGTACATGAGCCGAATGCTCCTCTGATAATGTGTAAAGACCAGTAGTTAACGGACCGTACATGAGCCGAATGCTCCTCTGATAATGTGTAAAGACCAGTAGTTAACGGCCGTACATGAGCGAATGCTCCTCTGATAATGTGTAAAGACCAGTAGTTAACGGACCGTACATGAGCCGAATGCTCCTCTGATAATGTGTAAAGACCAGTAGTTAACGGACCGTACATGAGCCGAATGCTCCTCTGATAATGTGTAAAGACCAGTAGTTAACGGACCGTACATGAGCCGAATGCTCCTCTGATAATGTGTAAAGACCAGTAGTTAACGGACCGTACATGAGCCGAATGCTCCTCTGATAATGTGTAAAGACCAGTAGTTAACGGACCGTACATGAGCCGAATGCTCCTCTGATAATGTGTAAAGACCAGTAGTTAACGGACCGTACATGAGCCGAATGCTCCTCTGATAATGTGTAAAGACCAGTAGTTAACGGACCGTACATGAGCCGAATGCTCCTCTGATAATGTGTAAAGACCAGTAGTTAACGGACCGTACATGAGCCGAATGCTCCTCTGATAATGTGTAAGACCAGTAGTTAACGGACCGTACATGAGCCGAATGCTCCTCTGATAATGTGTAAAGACCAGTAGTTAACGGACCGTACATGAGCCGAATGCTCCTCTGATAATGTGTAAAGACCAGTAGTTAACGGACCGTACATGAGCCGAATGCTCCTCTGATAATGTGTAAAGACCAGTAGTTAACGGACCGTACATGAGCCGAATGCTCCTCTGATAATGTGTAAGACCAGTAGTTAACGGACCGTACATGAGCCGAATGCTCCTCTGATAATGTGTAAAGACCAGTAGTTAACGGACCGTACATGAGCCGAATGCTCCTCTGATAATGTGTAAAGACCAGTAGTTAACGGACCGTACATGAGCCGAATGCTCCTCTGATAATGTGTAAAGACCAGTAGTTAACGGACCGTACATGAGCCGAATGCTCCTCTGATAATGTGTAAAGACCAGTAGTTAACGGACCGTACATGAGCCGAATGCTCCTCTGATAATGTGTAAGACCAGTAGTTAACGGACCGTACATGAGCCGAATGCTCCTCTGATAATGTGTAAAGACCAGTAGTTAACGGACCGTACATGAGCCGAATGCTCCTCTGATAATGTGTAAAGACCAGTAGTTAACGGACCGTACATGAGCCGAATGCTCCTCTGATAATGTGTAAAGACCAGTAGTTAACGGACCGTACATGAGCCGAATGCTCCTCTGATAATGTGTAAAGACCAGTAGTTAACGGACCGTACATGAGCCGAATGCTCCTCTGATAATGTGTAAAGACCAGTAGTTAACGGACCGTACATGAGCCGAATGCTCCTCTGATAATGTGTAAAGACCAGTAGTTAACGGACCGTACATGAGCCGAATGCTCCTCTGATAATGTGTAAAGACCAGTAGTTAACGGACCGTACATGAGCCGAATGCTCCTCTGATAATGTGTAAAGACCAGTAGTTAACGGACCGTACATGAGCCGAATGCTCCTCTGATAATGTGTAAAGACCAGTAGTTAACGGACCGTACATGAGCCGAATGCTCCTCTGATAATGTGTAAAGACCAGTAGTTAACGGACCGTACATGAGCCGAATGCTCCTCTGATAATGTGTAAAGACCAGTAGTTAACGGACCGTACATGAGCCGAATGCTCCTCTGATAATGTGTAAAGACCAGTAGTTAACGGACCGTACATGAGCCGAATGCTCCTCTGATAATGTGTAAAGACCAGTAGTTAACGGACCGTACATGAGCCGAATGCTCCTCTGATAATGTGTAAAGACCAGTAGTTAACGGACCGTACATGAGCCGAATGCTCCTCTGATAATGTGTAAAGACCAGTAGTTAACGGACCGTACATGAGCCGAATGCTCCTCTGATAATGTGTAAAGACCAGTAGTTAACGGACCGTACATGAGCCGAATGCTCCTCTGATAATGTGTAAAGACCAGTAGTTAACGGACCGTACATGAGCCGAATGCTCCTCTGATAATGTGTAAGACCAGTAGTTAACGGACCGTACATGAGCCGAATGCTCCTCTGATAATGTGTAAAGACCAGTAGTTAACGGACCGTACATGAGCCGAATGCTCCTCTGATAATGTGTAAAGACCAGTAGTTAACGGACCGTACATGAGCCGAATGCTCCTCTGATAATGTGTAAAGACCAGTAGTTAACGGACCGTACATGAGCCGAATGCTCCTCTGATAATGTGTAAAGACCAGTAGTTAACGGACCGTACATGAGCCGAATGCTCCTCTGATAATGTGTAAAGACCAGTAGTTAACGGACCGTACATGAGCCGAATGCTCCTCTGATAATGTGTAAAGACCAGTAGTTAACGGACCGTACATGAGCCGAATGCTCCTCTGATAATGTGTAAAGACCAGTAGTTAACGGACCGTACATGAGCCGAATGCTCCTCTGATAATGTGTAAAGACCAGTAGTTAACGGACCGTACATGAGCCGAATGCTCCTCTGATAATGTGTAAAGACCAGTAGTTAACGGACCGTACATGAGCCGAATGCTCCTCTGATAATGTGTAAAGACCAGTAGTTAACGGACCGTACATGAGCCGAATGCTCCTCTGATAATGTGTAAAGACCAGTAGTTAACGGACCGTACATGAGCCGAATGCTCCTCTGATAATGTGTAAAGACCAGTAGTTAACGGACCGTACATGAGCCGAATGCTCCTCTGATAATGTGTAAAGACCAGTAGTTAACGGACCGTACATGAGCCGAATGCTCCTCTGATAATGTGTAAAGACCAGTAGTTAACGGACCGTACATGAGCCGAATGCTCCTCTGATAATGTGTAAAGACCAGTAGTTAACGGACCGTACATGAGCCGAATGCTCCTCTGATAATGTGTAAAGACCAGTAGTTAACGGACCGTACATGAGCCGAATGCTCCTCTGATAATGTGTAAAGACCAGTAGTTAACGGACCGTACATGAGCCGAATGCTCCTCTGATAATGTGTAAAGACCAGTAGTTAACGGACCGTACATGAGCCGAATGCTCCTCTGATAATGTGTAAAGACCAGTAGTTAACGGACCGTACATGAGCCGAATGCTCCTCTGATAATGTGTAAAGACCAGTAGTTAACGGACCGTACATGAGCCGAATGCTCCTCTGATAATGTGTAAAGACCAGTAGTTAACGGACCGTACATGAGCCGAATGCTCCTCTGATAATGTGTAAAGACCAGTAGTTAACGGACCGTACATGAGCCGAATGCTCCTCTGATAATGTAAAGACCAGTAGTTAACGGACCGTACATGAGCCGAATGCTCCTCTGATAATGTGTAAAGACCAGTAGTTAACGGACCGTACATGAGCCGAATGCTCCTCTGATAATGTGTAAAGACCAGTAGTTAACGGACCGTACATGAGCCGAATGCTCCTCTGATAATGTGTAAAGACCAGTAGTTAACGGACCGTACATGAGCCGAATGCTCCTCTGATAATGTGTAAAGACCAGTAGTTAACGGACCGTACATGAGCCGAATGCTCCTCTGATAATGTGTAAAGACCAGTAGTTAACGGACCGTACATGAGCCGAATGCTCCTCTGATAATGTGTAAAGACCAGTAGTTAACGGACCGTACATGAGCCGAATGCTCCTCTGATAATGTGTAAAGACCAGTAGTTAACGGACCGTACATGAGCCGAATGCTCCTCTGATAATGTGTAAAGACCAGTAGTTAACGGACCGTACATGAGCCGAATGCTCCTCTGATAATGTGTAAAGACCAGTAGTTAACGGACCGTACATGAGCCGAATGCTCCTCTGATAATGTGTAAAGACCAGTAGTTAACGGACCGTACATGAGCCGAATGCTCCTCTGATAATGTGTAAAGACCAGTAGTTAACGGACCGTACATGAGCCGAATGCTCCTCTGATAATGTGTAAAGACCAGTAGTTAACGGACCGTACATGAGCCGAATGCTCCTCTGATAATGTGTAAAGACCAGTAGTTAACGGACCGTACATGAGCCGAATGCTCCTCTGATAATGTGTAAAGACCAGTAGTTAACGGACCGTACATGAGCCGAATGCTCCTCTGATAATGTGTAAAGACCAGTAGTTAACGGACCGTACATGAGCCGAATGCTCCTCTGATAATGTGTAAAGACCAGTAGTTAACGGACCGTACATGAGCCGAATGCTCCTCTGATAATGTGTAAAGACCAGTAGTTAACGGACCGTACATGAGCGAATGCTCCTCTGATAATGTGTAAAGACCAGTAGTTAACGGACCGTACATGAGCCGAATGCTCCTCTGATAATGTGTAAAGACCAGTAGTTAACGGACCGTACATGAGCCGAATGCTCCTCTGATAATGTGTAAAGACCAGTAGTTAACGGACCGTACATGAGCCGAATGCTCCTCTGATAATGTGTAAAGACCAGTAGTTAACGGACCGTACATGAGCCGAATGCTCCTCTGATAATGTGTAAAGACCAGTAGTTAACGGACCGTACATGAGCCGAATGCTCCTCTGATAATGTGTAAAGACCAGTAGTTAACGGACCGTACATGAGCCGAATGCTCCTCTGATAATGTGTAAAGACCAGTAGTTAACGGACCGTACATGAGCCGAATGCTCCTCTGATAATGTGTAAAGACCAGTAGTTAACGGACCGTACATGAGCCGAATGCTCCTCTGATAATGTGTAAAGACCAGTAGTTAACGGACCGTACATGAGCCGAATGCTCCTCTGATAATGTGTAAAGACCAGTAGTTAACGGACCGTACATGAGCCGAATGCTCCTCTGATAATGTGTAAAGACCAGTAGTTAACGGACCGTACATGAGCCGAATGCTCCTCTGATAATGTGTAAAGACCAGTAGTTAACGGACCGTACATGAGCCGAATGCTCCTCTGATAATGTGTAAAGACCAGTAGTTAACGGACCGTACATGAGCCGAATGCTCCTCTGATAATGTGTAAAGACCAGTAGTTAACGGACCGTACATGAGCCGAATGCTCCTCTGATAATGTGTAAAGACCAGTAGTTAACGGACCGTACATGAGCCGAATGCTCCTCTGATAATGTGTAAGACCAGTAGTTAACGGACCGTACATGAGCCGAATGCTCCTCTGATAATGTGTAAAGACCAGTAGTTAACGGACCGTACATGAGCCGAATGCTCCTCTGATAATGTGTAAAGACCAGTAGTTAACGGACCGTACATGAGCCGAATGCTCCTCTGATAATGTGTAAAGACCAGTAGTTAACGGACCGTACATGAGCCGAATGCTCCTCTGATAATGTGTAAAGACCAGTAGTTAACGGACCGTACATGAGCCGAATGCTCCTCTGATAATGTGTAAAGACCAGTAGTTAACGGACCGTACATGAGCCGAATGCTCCTCTGATAATGTGTAAAGACCAGTAGTTAACGGACCGTACATGAGCCGAATGCTCCTCTGATAATGTGTAAAGACCAGTAGTTAACGGACCGTACATGAGCCGAATGCTCCTCTGATAATGTGTAAAGACCAGTAGTTAACGGACCGTACATGAGCCGAATGCTCCTCTGATAATGTGTAAAGACCAGTAGTTAACGGACCGTACATGAGCCGAATGCTCCTCTGATAATGTGTAAAGACCAGTAGTTAACGGACCGTACATGAGCCGAATGCTCCTCTGATAATGTGTAAAGACCAGTAGTTAACGGACCGTACATGAGCCGAATGCTCCTCTGATAATGTGTAAAGACCAGTAGTTAACGGACCGTACATGAGCCGAATGCTCCTCTGATAATGTGTAAAGACCAGTAGTTAACGGACCGTACATGAGCCGAATGCTCCTCTGATAATGTGTAAAGACCAGTAGTTAACGGACCGTACATGAGCCGAATGCTCCTCTGATAATGTGTAAAGACCAGTAGTTAACGGACCGTACATGAGCCGAATGCTCCTCTGATAATGTGTAAAGACCAGTAGTTAACGGACCGTACATGAGCCGAATGCTCCTCTGATAATGTGTAAAGACCAGTAGTTAACGGACCGTACATGAGCCGAATGCTCCTCTGATAATGTGTAAAGACCAGTAGTTAACGGACCGTACATGAGCCGAATGCTCCTCTGATAATGTGTAAAGACCAGTAGTTAACGGACCGTACATGAGCCGAATGCTCCTCTGATAATGTGTAAAGACCAGTAGTTAACGGACCGTACATGAGCCGAATGCTCCTCTGATAATGTGTAAAGACCAGTAGTTAACGGACCGTACATGAGCCGAATGCTCCTCTGATAATGTGTAAAGACCAGTAGTTAACGGACCGTACATGAGCCGAATGCTCCTCTGATAATGTGTAAAGACCAGTAGTTAACGGACCGTACATGAGCCGAATGCTCCTCTGATAATGTGTAAAGACCAGTAGTTAACGGACCGTACATGAGCCGAATGCTCCTCTGATAATGTGTAAAGACCAGTAGTTAACGGACCGTACATGAGCCGAATGCTCCTCTGATAATGTGTAAAGACCAGTAGTTAACGGACCGTACATGAGCCGAATGCTCCTCTGATAATGTGTAAAGACCAGTAGTTAACGGACCGTACATGAGCCGAATGCTCCTCTGATAATGTGTAAAGACCAGTAGTTAACGGACCGTACATGAGCCGAATGCTCCTCTGATAATGTGTAAAGACCAGTAGTTAACGGACCGTACATGAGCCGAATGCTCCTCTGATAATGTGTAAAGACCAGTAGTTAACGGACCGTACATGAGCCGAATGCTCCTCTGATAATGTGTAAAGACCAGTAGTTAACGGACCGTACATGAGCCGAATGCTCCTCTGATAATGTGTAAAGACCAGTAGTTAACGGACCGTACATGAGCCGAATGCTCCTCTGATAATGTGTAAAGACCAGTAGTTAACGGACCGTACATGAGCCGAATGCTCCTCTGATAATGTGTAAAGACCAGTAGTTAACGGACCGTACATGAGCCGAATGCTCCTCTGATAATGTGTAAAGACCAGTAGTTAACGGACCGTACATGAGCCGAATGCTCCTCTGATAATGTGTAAAGACCAGTAGTTAACGGACCGTACATGAGCCGAATGCTCCTCTGATAATGTGTAAAGACCAGTAGTTAACGGACCGTACATGAGCCGAATGCTCCTCTGATAATGTGTAAAGACCAGTAGTTAACGGACCGTACATGAGCCGAATGCTCCTCTGATAATGTGTAAAGACCAGTAGTTAACGGACCGTACATGAGCCGAATGCTCCTCTGATAATGTGTAAAGACCAGTAGTTAACGGACCGTACATGAGCCGAATGCTCCTCTGATAATGTGTAAAGACCAGTAGTTAACGGACCGTACATGAGCCGAATGCTCCTCTGATAATGTGTAAAGACCAGTAGTTAACGGACCGTACATGAGCCGAATGCTCCTCTGATAATGTGTAAAGACCAGTAGTTAACGGACCGTACATGAGCCGAATGCTCCTCTGATAATGTGTAAAGACCAGTAGTTAACGGACCGTACATGAGCCGAATGCTCCTCTGATAATGTGTAAAGACCAGTAGTTAACGGACCGTACATGAGCCGAATGCTCCTCTGATAATGTGTAAAGACCAGTAGTTAACGGACCGTACATGAGCCGAATGCTCCTCTGATAATGTGTAAAGACCAGTAGTTAACGGACCGTACATGAGCCGAATGCTCCTCTGATAATGTGTAAAGACCAGTAGTTAACGGACCGTACATGAGCCGAATGCTCCTCTGATAATGTGTAAAGACCAGTAGTTAACGGACCGTACATGAGCCGAATGCTCCTCTGATAATGTGTAAAGACCAGTAGTTAACGGACCGTACATGAGCCGAATGCTCCTCTGATAATGTGTAAAGACCAGTAGTTAACGGACCGTACATGAGCCGAATGCTCCTCTGATAATGTGTAAAGACCAGTAGTTAACGGACCGTACATGAGCCGAATGCTCCTCTGATAATGTGTAAAGACCAGTAGTTAACGGACCGTACATGAGCCGAATGCTCCTCTGATAATGTGTAAAGACCAGTAGTTAACGGACCGTACATGAGCCGAATGCTCCTCTGATAATGTGTAAAGACCAGTAGTTAACGGACCGTACATGAGCCGAATGCTCCTCTGATAATGTGTAAAGACCAGTAGTTAACGGACCGTACATGAGCCGAATGCTCCTCTGATAATGTGTAAAGACCAGTAGTTAACGGACCGTACATGAGCCGAATGCTCCTCTGATAATGTGTAAAGACCAGTAGTTAACGGACCGTACATGAGCCGAATGCTCCTCTGATAATGTGTAAAGACCAGTAGTTAACGGACCGTACATGAGCCGAATGCTCCTCTGATAATGTGTAAAGACCAGTAGTTAACGGACCGTACATGAGCCGAATGCTCCTCTGATAATGTGTAAAGACCAGTAGTTAACGGACCGTACATGAGCCGAATGCTCCTCTGATAATGTGTAAAGACCAGTAGTTAACGGACCGTACATGAGCCGAATGCTCCTCTGATAATGTGTAAAGACCAGTAGTTAACGGACCGTACATGAGCCGAATGCTCCTCTGATAATGTGTAAAGACCAGTAGTTAACGGACCGTACATGAGCCGAATGCTCCTCTGATAATGTGTAAAGACCAGTAGTTAACGGACCGTACATGAGCCGAATGCTCCTCTGATAATGTGTAAAGACCAGTAGTTAACGGACCGTACATGAGCCGAATGCTCCTCTGATAATGTGTAAAGACCAGTAGTTAACGGACCGTACATGAGCCGAATGCTCCTCTGATAATGTGTAAAGACCAGTAGTTAACGGACCGTACATGAGCCGAATGCTCCTCTGATAATGTGTAAAGACCAGTAGTTAACGGACCGTACATGAGCCGAATGCTCCTCTGATAATGTGTAAAGACCAGTAGTTAACGGACCGTACATGAGCCGAATGCTCCTCTGATAATGTGTAAAGACCAGTAGTTAACGGACCGTACATGAGCCGAATGCTCCTCTGATAATGTGTAAAGACCAGTAGTTAACGGACCGTACATGAGCCGAATGCTCCTCTGATAATGTGTAAAGACCAGTAGTTAACGGACCGTACATGAGCCGAATGCTCCTCTGATAATGTGTAAAGACCAGTAGTTAACGGACCGTACATGAGCCGAATGCTCCTCTGATAATGTGTAAAGACCAGTAGTTAACGGACCGTACATGAGCCGAATGCTCCTCTGATAATGTGTAAAGACCAGTAGTTAACGGACCGTACATGAGCCGAATGCTCCTCTGATAATGTGTAAAGACCAGTAGTTAACGGACCGTACATGAGCCGAATGCTCCTCTGATAATGTGTAAAGACCAGTAGTTAACGGACCGTACATGAGCCGAATGCTCCTCTGATAATGTGTAAAGACCAGTAGTTAACGGACCGTACATGAGCCGAATGCTCCTCTGATAATGTGTAAAGACCAGTAGTTAACGGACCGTACATGAGCCGAATGCTCCTCTGATAATGTGTAAAGACCAGTAGTTAACGGACCGTACATGAGCCGAATGCTCCTCTGATAATGTGTAAAGACCAGTAGTTAACGGACCGTACATGAGCCGAATGCTCCTCTGATAATGTGTAAAGACCAGTAGTTAACGGACCGTACATGAGCCGAATGCTCCTCTGATAATGTGTAAAGACCAGTAGTTAACGGACCGTACATGAGCCGAATGCTCCTCTGATAATGTGTAAAGACCAGTAGTTAACGGACCGTACATGAGCCGAATGCTCCTCTGATAATGTGTAAAGACCAGTAGTTAACGGACCGTACATGAGCCGAATGCTCCTCTGATAATGTGTAAAGACCAGTAGTTAACGGACCGTACATGAGCCGAATGCTCCTCTGATAATGTGTAAAGACCAGTAGTTAACGGACCGTACATGAGCCGAATGCTCCTCTGATAATGTGTAAAGACCAGTAGTTAACGGACCGTACATGAGCCGAATGCTCCTCTGATAATGTGTAAAGACCAGTAGTTAACGGACCGTACATGAGCCGAATGCTCCTCTGATAATGTGTAAAGACCAGTAGTTAACGGACCGTACATGAGCCGAATGCTCCTCTGATAATGTGTAAAGACCAGTAGTTAACGGACCGTACATGAGCCGAATGCTCCTCTGATAATGTGTAAAGACCAGTAGTTAACGGACCGTACATGAGCCGAATGCTCCTCTGATAATGTGTAAAGACCAGTAGTTAACGGACCGTACATGAGCCGAATGCTCCTCTGATAATGTGTAAAGACCAGTAGTTAACGGACCGTACATGAGCCGAATGCTCCTCTGATAATGTGTAAAGACCAGTAGTTAACGGACCGTACATGAGCCGAATGCTCCTCTGATAATGTGTAAAGACCAGTAGTTAACGGACCGTACATGAGCCGAATGCTCCTCTGATAATGTGTAAAGACCAGTAGTTAACGGACCGTACATGAGCCGAATGCTCCTCTGATAATGTGTAAAGACCAGTAGTTAACGGACCGTACATGAGCCGAATGCTCCTCTGATAATGTGTAAAGACCAGTAGTTAACGGACCGTACATGAGCCGAATGCTCCTCTGATAATGTGTAAAGACCAGTAGTTAACGGACCGTACATGAGCCGAATGCTCCTCTGATAATGTGTAAAGACCAGTAGTTAACGGACCGTACATGAGCCGAATGCTCCTCTGATAATGTGTAAAGACCAGTAGTTAACGGACCGTACATGAGCCGAATGCTCCTCTGATAATGTGTAAAGACCAGTAGTTAACGGACCGTACATGAGCCGAATGCTCCTCTGATAATGTGTAAAGACCAGTAGTTAACGGACCGTACATGAGCCGAATGCTCCTCTGATAATGTGTAAAGACCAGTAGTTAACGGACCGTACATGAGCCGAATGCTCCTCTGATAATGTGTAAAGACCAGTAGTTAACGGACCGTACATGAGCCGAATGCTCCTCTGATAATGTGTAAAGACCAGTAGTTAACGGACCGTACATGAGCCGAATGCTCCTCTGATAATGTGTAAAGACCAGTAGTTAACGGACCGTACATGAGCCGAATGCTCCTCTGATAATGTGTAAAGACCAGTAGTTAACGGACCGTACATGAGCCGAATGCTCCTCTGATAATGTGTAAAGACCAGTAGTTAACGGACCGTACATGAGCCGAATGCTCCTCTGATAATGTGTAAAGACCAGTAGTTAACGGACCGTACATGAGCCGAATGCTCCTCTGATAATGTGTAAAGACCAGTAGTTAACGGACCGTACATGAGCCGAATGCTCCTCTGATAATGTGTAAAGACCAGTAGTTAACGGACCGTACATGAGCCGAATGCTCCTCTGATAATGTGTAAAGACCAGTAGTTAACGGACCGTACATGAGCCGAATGCTCCTCTGATAATGTGTAAAGACCAGTAGTTAACGGACCGTACATGAGCCGAATGCTCCTCTGATAATGTGTAAAGACCAGTAGTTAACGGACCGTACATGAGCCGAATGCTCCTCTGATAATGTGTAAAGACCAGTAGTTAACGGACCGTACATGAGCCGAATGCTCCTCTGATAATGTGTAAAGACCAGTAGTTAACGGACCGTACATGAGCCGAATGCTCCTCTGATAATGTGTAAAGACCAGTAGTTAACGGACCGTACATGAGCCGAATGCTCCTCTGATAATGTGTAAAGACCAGTAGTTAACGGACCGTACATGAGCCGAATGCTCCTCTGATAATGTGTAAAGACCAGTAGTTAACGGACCGTACATGAGCCGAATGCTCCTCTGATAATGTGTAAAGACCAGTAGTTAACGGACCGTACATGAGCCGAATGCTCCTCTGATAATGTGTAAAGACCAGTAGTTAACGGACCGTACATGAGCCGAATGCTCCTCTGATAATGTGTAAAGACCAGTAGTTAACGGACCGTACATGAGCCGAATGCTCCTCTGATAATGTGTAAAGACCAGTAGTTAACGGACCGTACATGAGCCGAATGCTCCTCTGATAATGTGTAAAGACCAGTAGTTAACGGACCGTACATGAGCCGAATGCTCCTCTGATAATGTGTAAAGACCAGTAGTTAACGGACCGTACATGAGCCGAATGCTCCTCTGATAATGTGTAAAGACCAGTAGTTAACGGACCGTACATGAGCCGAATGCTCCTCTGATAATGTGTAAAGACCAGTAGTTAACGGACCGTACATGAGCCGAATGCTCCTCTGATAATGTGTAAAGACCAGTAGTTAACGGACCGTACATGAGCCGAATGCTCCTCTGATAATGTGTAAAGACCAGTAGTTAACGGACCGTACATGAGCCGAATGCTCCTCTGATAATGTGTAAAGACCAGTAGTTAACGGACCGTACATGAGCCGAATGCTCCTCTGATAATGTGTAAAGACCAGTAGTTAACGGACCGTACATGAGCCGAATGCTCCTCTGATAATGTGTAAAGACCAGTAGTTAACGGACCGTACATGAGCCGAATGCTCCTCTGATAATGTGTAAAGACCAGTAGTTAACGGACCGTACATGAGCCGAATGCTCCTCTGATAATGTGTAAAGACCAGTAGTTAACGGACCGTACATGAGCCGAATGCTCCTCTGATAATGTGTAAAGACCAGTAGTTAACGGACCGTACATGAGCCGAATGCTCCTCTGATAATGTGTAAAGACCAGTAGTTAACGGACCGTACATGAGCCGAATGCTCCTCTGATAATGTGTAAAGACCAGTAGTTAACGGACCGTACATGAGCCGAATGCTCCTCTGATAATGTGTAAAGACCAGTAGTTAACGGACCGTACATGAGCCGAATGCTCCTCTGATAATGTGTAAAGACCAGTAGTTAACGGACCGTACATGAGCCGAATGCTCCTCTGATAATGTGTAAAGACCAGTAGTTAACGGACCGTACATGAGCCGAATGCTCCTCTGATAATGTGTAAAGACCAGTAGTTAACGGACCGTACATGAGCCGAATGCTCCTCTGATAATGTGTAAAGACCAGTAGTTAACGGACCGTACATGAGCCGAATGCTCCTCTGATAATGTGTAAAGACCAGTAGTTAACGGACCGTACATGAGCCGAATGCTCCTCTGATAATGTGTAAAGACCAGTAGTTAACGGACCGTACATGAGCCGAATGCTCCTCTGATAATGTGTAAAGACCAGTAGTTAACGGACCGTACATGAGCCGAATGCTCCTCTGATAATGTGTAAAGACCAGTAGTTAACGGACCGTACATGAGCCGAATGCTCCTCTGATAATGTGTAAAGACCAGTAGTTAACGGACCGTACATGAGCCGAATGCTCCTCTGATAATGTGTAAAGACCAGTAGTTAACGGACCGTACATGAGCCGAATGCTCCTCTGATAATGTGTAAAGACCAGTAGTTAACGGACCGTACATGAGCCGAATGCTCCTCTGATAATGTGTAAAGACCAGTAGTTAACGGACCGTACATGAGCCGAATGCTCCTCTGATAATGTGTAAAGACCAGTAGTTAACGGACCGTACATGAGCCGAATGCTCCTCTGATAATGTGTAAAGACCAGTAGTTAACGGACCGTACATGAGCCGAATGCTCCTCTGATAATGTGTAAAGACCAGTAGTTAACGGACCGTACATGAGCCGAATGCTCCTCTGATAATGTGTAAAGACCAGTAGTTAACGGACCGTACATGAGCCGAATGCTCCTCTGATAATGTGTAAAGACCAGTAGTTAACGGACCGTACATGAGCCGAATGCTCCTCTGATAATGTGTAAAGACCAGTAGTTAACGGACCGTACATGAGCCGAATGCTCCTCTGATAATGTGTAAAGACCAGTAGTTAACGGACCGTACATGAGCCGAATGCTCCTCTGATAATGTGTAAAGACCAGTAGTTAACGGACCGTACATGAGCCGAATGCTCCTCTGATAATGTGTAAAGACCAGTAGTTAACGGACCGTACATGAGCCGAATGCTCCTCTGATAATGTGTAAAGACCAGTAGTTAACGGACCGTACATGAGCCGAATGCTCCTCTGATAATGTGTAAAGACCAGTAGTTAACGGACCGTACATGAGCCGAATGCTCCTCTGATAATGTGTAAAGACCAGTAGTTAACGGACCGTACATGAGCCGAATGCTCCTCTGATAATGTGTAAAGACCAGTAGTTAACGGACCGTACATGAGCCGAATGCTCCTCTGATAATGTGTAAAGACCAGTAGTTAACGGACCGTACATGAGCCGAATGCTCCTCTGATAATGTGTAAAGACCAGTAGTTAACGGACCGTACATGAGCCGAATGCTCCTCTGATAATGTGTAAAGACCAGTAGTTAACGGACCGTACATGAGCCGAATGCTCCTCTGATAATGTGTAAAGACCAGTAGTTAACGGACCGTACATGAGCCGAATGCTCCTCTGATAATGTGTAAAGACCAGTAGTTAACGGACCGTACATGAGCCGAATGCTCCTCTGATAATGTGTAAAGACCAGTAGTTAACGGACCGTACATGAGCCGAATGCTCCTCTGATAATGTGTAAAGACCAGTAGTTAACGGACCGTACATGAGCCGAATGCTCCTCTGATAATGTGTAAAGACCAGTAGTTAACGGACCGTACATGAGCCGAATGCTCCTCTGATAATGTGTAAAGACCAGTAGTTAACGGACCGTACATGAGCCGAATGCTCCTCTGATAATGTGTAAAGACCAGTAGTTAACGGACCGTACATGAGCCGAATGCTCCTCTGATAATGTGTAAAGACCAGTAGTTAACGGACCGTACATGAGCCGAATGCTCCTCTGATAATGTGTAAAGACCAGTAGTTAACGGACCGTACATGAGCCGAATGCTCCTCTGATAATGTGTAAAGACCAGTAGTTAACGGACCGTACATGAGCCGAATGCTCCTCTGATAATGTGTAAAGACCAGTAGTTAACGGACCGTACATGAGCCGAATGCTCCTCTGATAATGTGTAAAGACCAGTAGTTAACGGACCGTACATGAGCCGAATGCTCCTCTGATAATGTGTAAAGACCAGTAGTTAACGGACCGTACATGAGCCGAATGCTCCTCTGATAATGTGTAAAGACCAGTAGTTAACGGACCGTACATGAGCCGAATGCTCCTCTGATAATGTGTAAAGACCAGTAGTTAACGGACCGTACATGAGCCGAATGCTCCTCTGATAATGTGTAAAGACCAGTAGTTAACGGACCGTACATGAGCCGAATGCTCCTCTGATAATGTGTAAAGACCAGTAGTTAACGGACCGTACATGAGCCGAATGCTCCTCTGATAATGTGTAAAGACCAGTAGTTAACGGACCGTACATGAGCCGAATGCTCCTCTGATAATGTGTAAAGACCAGTAGTTAACGGACCGTACATGAGCCGAATGCTCCTCTGATAATGTGTAAAGACCAGTAGTTAACGGACCGTACATGAGCCGAATGCTCCTCTGATAATGTGTAAAGACCAGTAGTTAACGGACCGTACATGAGCCGAATGCTCCTCTGATAATGTGTAAAGACCAGTAGTTAACGGACCGTACATGAGCCGAATGCTCCTCTGATAATGTGTAAAGACCAGTAGTTAACGGACCGTACATGAGCCGAATGCTCCTCTGATAATGTGTAAAGACCAGTAGTTAACGGACCGTACATGAGCCGAATGCTCCTCTGATAATGTGTAAAGACCAGTAGTTAACGGACCGTACATGAGCCGAATGCTCCTCTGATAATGTGTAAAGACCAGTAGTTAACGGACCGTACATGAGCCGAATGCTCCTCTGATAATGTGTAAAGACCAGTAGTTAACGGACCGTACATGAGCCGAATGCTCCTCTGATAATGTGTAAAGACCAGTAGTTAACGGACCGTACATGAGCCGAATGCTCCTCTGATAATGTGTAAAGACCAGTAGTTAACGGACCGTACATGAGCCGAATGCTCCTCTGATAATGTGTAAAGACCAGTAGTTAACGGACCGTACATGAGCCGAATGCTCCTCTGATAATGTGTAAAGACCAGTAGTTAACGGACCGTACATGAGCCGAATGCTCCTCTGATAATGTGTAAAGACCAGTAGTTAACGGACCGTACATGAGCCGAATGCTCCTCTGATAATGTGTAAAGACCAGTAGTTAACGGACCGTACATGAGCCGAATGCTCCTCTGATAATGTGTAAAGACCAGTAGTTAACGGACCGTACATGAGCCGAATGCTCCTCTGATAATGTGTAAAGACCAGTAGTTAACGGACCGTACATGAGCCGAATGCTCCTCTGATAATGTGTAAAGACCAGTAGTTAACGGACCGTACATGAGCCGAATGCTCCTCTGATAATGTGTAAAGACCAGTAGTTAACGGACCGTACATGAGCCGAATGCTCCTCTGATAATGTGTAAAGACCAGTAGTTAACGGACCGTACATGAGCCGAATGCTCCTCTGATAATGTGTAAAGACCAGTAGTTAACGGACCGTACATGAGCCGAATGCTCCTCTGATAATGTGTAAAGACCAGTAGTTAACGGACCGTACATGAGCCGAATGCTCCTCTGATAATGTGTAAAGACCAGTAGTTAACGGACCGTACATGAGCCGAATGCTCCTCTGATAATGTGTAAAGACCAGTAGTTAACGGACCGTACATGAGCCGAATGCTCCTCTGATAATGTGTAAAGACCAGTAGTTAACGGACCGTACATGAGCCGAATGCTCCTCTGATAATGTGTAAAGACCAGTAGTTAACGGACCGTACATGAGCCGAATGCTCCTCTGATAATGTGTAAAGACCAGTAGTTAACGGACCGTACATGAGCCGAATGCTCCTCTGATAATGTGTAAAGACCAGTAGTTAACGGACCGTACATGAGCCGAATGCTCCTCTGATAATGTGTAAAGACCAGTAGTTAACGGACCGTACATGAGCCGAATGCTCCTCTGATAATGTGTAAAGACCAGTAGTTAACGGACCGTACATGAGCCGAATGCTCCTCTGATAATGTGTAAAGACCAGTAGTTAACGGACCGTACATGAGCCGAATGCTCCTCTGATAATGTGTAAAGACCAGTAGTTAACGGACCGTACATGAGCCGAATGCTCCTCTGATAATGTGTAAAGACCAGTAGTTAACGGACCGTACATGAGCCGAATGCTCCTCTGATAATGTGTAAAGACCAGTAGTTAACGGACCGTACATGAGCCGAATGCTCCTCTGATAATGTGTAAAGACCAGTAGTTAACGGACCGTACATGAGCCGAATGCTCCTCTGATAATGTGTAAAGACCAGTAGTTAACGGACCGTACATGAGCCGAATGCTCCTCTGATAATGTGTAAAGACCAGTAGTTAACGGACCGTACATGAGCCGAATGCTCCTCTGATAATGTGTAAAGACCAGTAGTTAACGGACCGTACATGAGCCGAATGCTCCTCTGATAATGTGTAAAGACCAGTAGTTAACGGACCGTACATGAGCCGAATGCTCCTCTGATAATGTGTAAAGACCAGTAGTTAACGGACCGTACATGAGCCGAATGCTCCTCTGATAATGTGTAAAGACCAGTAGTTAACGGACCGTACATGAGCCGAATGCTCCTCTGATAATGTGTAAAGACCAGTAGTTAACGGACCGTACATGAGCCGAATGCTCCTCTGATAATGTGTAAAGACCAGTAGTTAACGGACCGTACATGAGCCGAATGCTCCTCTGATAATGTGTAAAGACCAGTAGTTAACGGACCGTACATGAGCCGAATGCTCCTCTGATAATGTGTAAAGACCAGTAGTTAACGGACCGTACATGAGCCGAATGCTCCTCTGATAATGTGTAAAGACCAGTAGTTAACGGACCGTACATGAGCCGAATGCTCCTCTGATAATGTGTAAAGACCAGTAGTTAACGGACCGTACATGAGCCGAATGCTCCTCTGATAATGTGTAAAGACCAGTAGTTAACGGACCGTACATGAGCCGAATGCTCCTCTGATAATGTGTAAAGACCAGTAGTTAACGGACCGTACATGAGCCGAATGCTCCTCTGATAATGTGTAAAGACCAGTAGTTAACGGACCGTACATGAGCCGAATGCTCCTCTGATAATGTGTAAAGACCAGTAGTTAACGGACCGTACATGAGCCGAATGCTCCTCTGATAATGTGTAAAGACCAGTAGTTAACGGACCGTACATGAGCCGAATGCTCCTCTGATAATGTGTAAAGACCAGTAGTTAACGGACCGTACATGAGCCGAATGCTCCTCTGATAATGTGTAAAGACCAGTAGTTAACGGACCGTACATGAGCCGAATGCTCCTCTGATAATGTGTAAAGACCAGTAGTTAACGGACCGTACATGAGCCGAATGCTCCTCTGATAATGTGTAAAGACCAGTAGTTAACGGACCGTACATGAGCCGAATGCTCCTCTGATAATGTGTAAAGACCAGTAGTTAACGGACCGTACATGAGCCGAATGCTCCTCTGATAATGTGTAAAGACCAGTAGTTAACGGACCGTACATGAGCCGAATGCTCCTCTGATAATGTGTAAAGACCAGTAGTTAACGGACCGTACATGAGCCGAATGCTCCTCTGATAATGTGTAAAGACCAGTAGTTAACGGACCGTACATGAGCCGAATGCTCCTCTGATAATGTGTAAAGACCAGTAGTTAACGGACCGTACATGAGCCGAATGCTCCTCTGATAATGTGTAAAGACCAGTAGTTAACGGACCGTACATGAGCCGAATGCTCCTCTGATAATGTGTAAAGACCAGTAGTTAACGGACCGTACATGAGCCGAATGCTCCTCTGATAATGTGTAAAGACCAGTAGTTAACGGACCGTACATGAGCCGAATGCTCCTCTGATAATGTGTAAAGACCAGTAGTTAACGGACCGTACATGAGCCGAATGCTCCTCTGATAATGTGTAAAGACCAGTAGTTAACGGACCGTACATGAGCCGAATGCTCCTCTGATAATGTGTAAAGACCAGTAGTTAACGGACCGTACATGAGCCGAATGCTCCTCTGATAATGTGTAAAGACCAGTAGTTAACGGACCGTACATGAGCCGAATGCTCCTCTGATAATGTGTAAAGACCAGTAGTTAACGGACCGTACATGAGCCGAATGCTCCTCTGATAATGTGTAAAGACCAGTAGTTAACGGACCGTACATGAGCCGAATGCTCCTCTGATAATGTGTAAAGACCAGTAGTTAACGGACCGTACATGAGCCGAATGCTCCTCTGATAATGTGTAAAGACCAGTAGTTAACGGACCGTACATGAGCCGAATGCTCCTCTGATAATGTGTAAAGACCAGTAGTTAACGGACCGTACATGAGCCGAATGCTCCTCTGATAATGTGTAAAGACCAGTAGTTAACGGACCGTACATGAGCCGAATGCTCCTCTGATAATGTGTAAAGACCAGTAGTTAACGGACCGTACATGAGCCGAATGCTCCTCTGATAATGTGTAAAGACCAGTAGTTAACGGACCGTACATGAGCCGAATGCTCCTCTGATAATGTGTAAAGACCAGTAGTTAACGGACCGTACATGAGCCGAATGCTCCTCTGATAATGTGTAAAGACCAGTAGTTAACGGACCGTACATGAGCCGAATGCTCCTCTGATAATGTGTAAAGACCAGTAGTTAACGGACCGTACATGAGCCGAATGCTCCTCTGATAATGTGTAAAGACCAGTAGTTAACGGACCGTACATGAGCCGAATGCTCCTCTGATAATGTGTAAAGACCAGTAGTTAACGGACCGTACATGAGCCGAATGCTCCTCTGATAATGTGTAAAGACCAGTAGTTAACGGACCGTACATGAGCCGAATGCTCCTCTGATAATGTGTAAAGACCAGTAGTTAACGGACCGTACATGAGCCGAATGCTCCTCTGATAATGTGTAAAGACCAGTAGTTAACGGACCGTACATGAGCCGAATGCTCCTCTGATAATGTGTAAAGACCAGTAGTTAACGGACCGTACATGAGCCGAATGCTCCTCTGATAATGTGTAAAGACCAGTAGTTAACGGACCGTACATGAGCCGAATGCTCCTCTGATAATGTGTAAAGACCAGTAGTTAACGGACCGTACATGAGCCGAATGCTCCTCTGATAATGTGTAAAGACCAGTAGTTAACGGACCGTACATGAGCCGAATGCTCCTCTGATAATGTGTAAAGACCAGTAGTTAACGGACCGTACATGAGCCGAATGCTCCTCTGATAATGTGTAAAGACCAGTAGTTAACGGACCGTACATGAGCCGAATGCTCCTCTGATAATGTGTAAAGACCAGTAGTTAACGGACCGTACATGAGCCGAATGCTCCTCTGATAATGTGTAAAGACCAGTAGTTAACGGACCGTACATGAGCCGAATGCTCCTCTGATAATGTGTAAAGACCAGTAGTTAACGGACCGTACATGAGCCGAATGCTCCTCTGATAATGTGTAAAGACCAGTAGTTAACGGACCGTACATGAGCCGAATGCTCCTCTGATAATGTGTAAAGACCAGTAGTTAACGGACCGTACATGAGCCGAATGCTCCTCTGATAATGTGTAAAGACCAGTAGTTAACGGACCGTACATGAGCCGAATGCTCCTCTGATAATGTGTAAAGACCAGTAGTTAACGGACCGTACATGAGCCGAATGCTCCTCTGATAATGTGTAAAGACCAGTAGTTAACGGACCGTACATGAGCCGAATGCTCCTCTGATAATGTGTAAAGACCAGTAGTTAACGGACCGTACATGAGCCGAATGCTCCTCTGATAATGTGTAAAGACCAGTAGTTAACGGACCGTACATGAGCCGAATGCTCCTCTGATAATGTGTAAAGACCAGTAGTTAACGGACCGTACATGAGCCGAATGCTCCTCTGATAATGTGTAAAGACCAGTAGTTAACGGACCGTACATGAGCCGAATGCTCCTCTGATAATGTGTAAAGACCAGTAGTTAACGGACCGTACATGAGCCGAATGCTCCTCTGATAATGTGTAAAGACCAGTAGTTAACGGACCGTACATGAGCCGAATGCTCCTCTGATAATGTGTAAAGACCAGTAGTTAACGGACCGTACATGAGCCGAATGCTCCTCTGATAATGTGTAAAGACCAGTAGTTAACGGACCGTACATGAGCCGAATGCTCCTCTGATAATGTGTAAAGACCAGTAGTTAACGGACCGTACATGAGCCGAATGCTCCTCTGATAATGTGTAAAGACCAGTAGTTAACGGACCGTACATGAGCCGAATGCTCCTCTGATAATGTGTAAAGACCAGTAGTTAACGGACCGTACATGAGCCGAATGCTCCTCTGATAATGTGTAAAGACCAGTAGTTAACGGACCGTACATGAGCCGAATGCTCCTCTGATAATGTGTAAAGACCAGTAGTTAACGGACCGTACATGAGCCGAATGCTCCTCTGATAATGTGTAAAGACCAGTAGTTAACGGACCGTACATGAGCCGAATGCTCCTCTGATAATGTGTAAAGACCAGTAGTTAACGGACCGTACATGAGCCGAATGCTCCTCTGATAATGTGTAAAGACCAGTAGTTAACGGACCGTACATGAGCCGAATGCTCCTCTGATAATGTGTAAAGACCAGTAGTTAACGGACCGTACATGAGCCGAATGCTCCTCTGATAATGTGTAAAGACCAGTAGTTAACGGACCGTACATGAGCCGAATGCTCCTCTGATAATGTGTAAAGACCAGTAGTTAACGGACCGTACATGAGCCGAATGCTCCTCTGATAATGTGTAAAGACCAGTAGTTAACGGACCGTACATGAGCCGAATGCTCCTCTGATAATGTGTAAAGACCAGTAGTTAACGGACCGTACATGAGCCGAATGCTCCTCTGATAATGTGTAAAGACCAGTAGTTAACGGACCGTACATGAGCCGAATGCTCCTCTGATAATGTGTAAAGACCAGTAGTTAACGGACCGTACATGAGCCGAATGCTCCTCTGATAATGTGTAAAGACCAGTAGTTAACGGACCGTACATGAGCCGAATGCTCCTCTGATAATGTGTAAAGACCAGTAGTTAACGGACCGTACATGAGCCGAATGCTCCTCTGATAATGTGTAAAGACCAGTAGTTAACGGACCGTACATGAGCCGAATGCTCCTCTGATAATGTGTAAAGACCAGTAGTTAACGGACCGTACATGAGCCGAATGCTCCTCTGATAATGTGTAAAGACCAGTAGTTAACGGACCGTACATGAGCCGAATGCTCCTCTGATAATGTGTAAAGACCAGTAGTTAACGGACCGTACATGAGCCGAATGCTCCTCTGATAATGTGTAAAGACCAGTAGTTAACGGACCGTACATGAGCCGAATGCTCCTCTGATAATGTGTAAAGACCAGTAGTTAACGGACCGTACATGAGCCGAATGCTCCTCTGATAATGTGTAAAGACCAGTAGTTAACGGACCGTACATGAGCCGAATGCTCCTCTGATAATGTGTAAAGACCAGTAGTTAACGGACCGTACATGAGCCGAATGCTCCTCTGATAATGTGTAAAGACCAGTAGTTAACGGACCGTACATGAGCCGAATGCTCCTCTGATAATGTGTAAAGACCAGTAGTTAACGGACCGTACATGAGCCGAATGCTCCTCTGATAATGTGTAAAGACCAGTAGTTAACGGACCGTACATGAGCCGAATGCTCCTCTGATAATGTGTAAAGACCAGTAGTTAACGGACCGTACATGAGCCGAATGCTCCTCTGATAATGTGTAAAGACCAGTAGTTAACGGACCGTACATGAGCCGAATGCTCCTCTGATAATGTGTAAAGACCAGTAGTTAACGGACCGTACATGAGCCGAATGCTCCTCTGATAATGTGTAAAGACCAGTAGTTAACGGACCGTACATGAGCCGAATGCTCCTCTGATAATGTGTAAAGACCAGTAGTTAACGGACCGTACATGAGCCGAATGCTCCTCTGATAATGTGTAAAGACCAGTAGTTAACGGACCGTACATGAGCCGAATGCTCCTCTGATAATGTGTAAAGACCAGTAGTTAACGGACCGTACATGAGCCGAATGCTCCTCTGATAATGTGTAAAGACCAGTAGTTAACGGACCGTACATGAGCCGAATGCTCCTCTGATAATGTGTAAAGACCAGTAGTTAACGGACCGTACATGAGCCGAATGCTCCTCTGATAATGTGTAAAGACCAGTAGTTAACGGACCGTACATGAGCCGAATGCTCCTCTGATAATGTGTAAAGACCAGTAGTTAACGGACCGTACATGAGCCGAATGCTCCTCTGATAATGTGTAAAGACCAGTAGTTAACGGACCGTACATGAGCCGAATGCTCCTCTGATAATGTGTAAAGACCAGTAGTTAACGGACCGTACATGAGCCGAATGCTCCTCTGATAATGTGTAAAGACCAGTAGTTAACGGACCGTACATGAGCCGAATGCTCCTCTGATAATGTGTAAAGACCAGTAGTTAACGGACCGTACATGAGCCGAATGCTCCTCTGATAATGTGTAAAGACCAGTAGTTAACGGACCGTACATGAGCCGAATGCTCCTCTGATAATGTGTAAAGACCAGTAGTTAACGGACCGTACATGAGCCGAATGCTCCTCTGATAATGTGTAAAGACCAGTAGTTAACGGACCGTACATGAGCCGAATGCTCCTCTGATAATGTGTAAAGACCAGTAGTTAACGGACCGTACATGAGCCGAATGCTCCTCTGATAATGTGTAAAGACCAGTAGTTAACGGACCGTACATGAGCCGAATGCTCCTCTGATAATGTGTAAAGACCAGTAGTTAACGGACCGTACATGAGCCGAATGCTCCTCTGATAATGTGTAAAGACCAGTAGTTAACGGACCGTACATGAGCCGAATGCTCCTCTGATAATGTGTAAAGACCAGTAGTTAACGGACCGTACATGAGCCGAATGCTCCTCTGATAATGTGTAAAGACCAGTAGTTAACGGACCGTACATGAGCCGAATGCTCCTCTGATAATGTGTAAAGACCAGTAGTTAACGGACCGTACATGAGCCGAATGCTCCTCTGATAATGTGTAAAGACCAGTAGTTAACGGACCGTACATGAGCCGAATGCTCCTCTGATAATGTGTAAAGACCAGTAGTTAACGGACCGTACATGAGCCGAATGCTCCTCTGATAATGTGTAAAGACCAGTAGTTAACGGACCGTACATGAGCCGAATGCTCCTCTGATAATGTGTAAAGACCAGTAGTTAACGGACCGTACATGAGCCGAATGCTCCTCTGATAATGTGTAAAGACCAGTAGTTAACGGACCGTACATGAGCCGAATGCTCCTCTGATAATGTGTAAAGACCAGTAGTTAACGGACCGTACATGAGCCGAATGCTCCTCTGATAATGTGTAAAGACCAGTAGTTAACGGACCGTACATGAGCCGAATGCTCCTCTGATAATGTGTAAAGACCAGTAGTTAACGGACCGTACATGAGCCGAATGCTCCTCTGATAATGTGTAAAGACCAGTAGTTAACGGACCGTACATGAGCCGAATGCTCCTCTGATAATGTGTAAAGACCAGTAGTTAACGGACCGTACATGAGCCGAATGCTCCTCTGATAATGTGTAAAGACCAGTAGTTAACGGACCGTACATGAGCCGAATGCTCCTCTGATAATGTGTAAAGACCAGTAGTTAACGGACCGTACATGAGCCGAATGCTCCTCTGATAATGTGTAAAGACCAGTAGTTAACGGACCGTACATGAGCCGAATGCTCCTCTGATAATGTGTAAAGACCAGTAGTTAACGGACCGTACATGAGCCGAATGCTCCTCTGATAATGTGTAAAGACCAGTAGTTAACGGACCGTACATGAGCCGAATGCTCCTCTGATAATGTGTAAAGACCAGTAGTTAACGGACCGTACATGAGCCGAATGCTCCTCTGATAATGTGTAAAGACCAGTAGTTAACGGACCGTACATGAGCCGAATGCTCCTCTGATAATGTGTAAAGACCAGTAGTTAACGGACCGTACATGAGCCGAATGCTCCTCTGATAATGTGTAAAGACCAGTAGTTAACGGACCGTACATGAGCCGAATGCTCCTCTGATAATGTGTAAAGACCAGTAGTTAACGGACCGTACATGAGCCGAATGCTCCTCTGATAATGTGTAAAGACCAGTAGTTAACGGACCGTACATGAGCCGAATGCTCCTCTGATAATGTGTAAAGACCAGTAGTTAACGGACCGTACATGAGCCGAATGCTCCTCTGATAATGTGTAAAGACCAGTAGTTAACGGACCGTACATGAGCCGAATGCTCCTCTGATAATGTGTAAAGACCAGTAGTTAACGGACCGTACATGAGCCGAATGCTCCTCTGATAATGTGTAAAGACCAGTAGTTAACGGACCGTACATGAGCCGAATGCTCCTCTGATAATGTGTAAAGACCAGTAGTTAACGGACCGTACATGAGCCGAATGCTCCTCTGATAATGTGTAAAGACCAGTAGTTAACGGACCGTACATGAGCCGAATGCTCCTCTGATAATGTGTAAAGACCAGTAGTTAACGGACCGTACATGAGCCGAATGCTCCTCTGATAATGTGTAAAGACCAGTAGTTAACGGACCGTACATGAGCCGAATGCTCCTCTGATAATGTGTAAAGACCAGTAGTTAACGGACCGTACATGAGCCGAATGCTCCTCTGATAATGTGTAAAGACCAGTAGTTAACGGACCGTACATGAGCCGAATGCTCCTCTGATAATGTGTAAAGACCAGTAGTTAACGGACCGTACATGAGCCGAATGCTCCTCTGATAATGTGTAAAGACCAGTAGTTAACGGACCGTACATGAGCCGAATGCTCCTCTGATAATGTGTAAAGACCAGTAGTTAACGGACCGTACATGAGCGAATGCTCCTCTGATAATGTGTAAAGACCAGTAGTTAACGGACCGTACATGAGCCGAATGCTCCTCTGATAATGTGTAAAGACCAGTAGTTAACGGACCGTACATGAGCCGAATGCTCCTCTGATAATGTGTAAAGACCAGTAGTTAACGGACCGTACATGAGCCGAATGCTCCTCTGATAATGTGTAAAGACCAGTAGTTAACGGACCGTACATGAGCCGAATGCTCCTCTGATAATGTGTAAAGACCAGTAGTTAACGGACCGTACATGAGCCGAATGCTCCTCTGATAATGTGTAAAGACCAGTAGTTAACGGACCGTACATGAGCGAATGCTCCTCTGATAATGTGTAAAGACCAGTAGTTAACGGACCGTACATGAGCCGAATGCTCCTCTGATAATGTGTAAAGACCAGTAGTTAACGGACCGTACATGAGCCGAATGCTCCTCTGATAATGTGTAAAGACCAGTAGTTAACGGACCGTACATGAGCCGAATGCTCCTCTGATAATGTGTAAAGACCAGTAGTTAACGGACCGTACATGAGCCGAATGCTCCTCTGATAATGTGTAAAGACCAGTAGTTAACGGACCGTACATGAGCCGAATGCTCCTCTGATAATGTGTAAAGACCAGTAGTTAACGGACCGTACATGAGCCGAATGCTCCTCTGATAATGTGTAAAGACCAGTAGTTAACGGACCGTACATGAGCCGAATGCTCCTCTGATAATGTGTAAAGACCAGTAGTTAACGGACCGTACATGAGCCGAATGCTCCTCTGATAATGTGTAAAGACCAGTAGTTAACGGACCGTACATGAGCCGAATGCTCCTCTGATAATGTGTAAAGACCAGTAGTTAACGGACCGTACATGAGCCGAATGCTCCTCTGATAATGTGTAAAGACCAGTAGTTAACGGACCGTACATGAGCCGAATGCTCCTCTGATAATGTGTAAAGACCAGTAGTTAACGGACCGTACATGAGCCGAATGCTCCTCTGATAATGTGTAAAGACCAGTAGTTAACGGACCGTACATGAGCCGAATGCTCCTCTGATAATGTGTAAAGACCAGTAGTTAACGGACCGTACATGAGCCGAATGCTCCTCTGATAATGTGTAAAGACCAGTAGTTAACGGACCGTACATGAGCCGAATGCTCCTCTGATAATGTGTAAAGACCAGTAGTTAACGGACCGTACATGAGCCGAATGCTCCTCTGATAATGTGTAAAGACCAGTAGTTAACGGACCGTACATGAGCCGAATGCTCCTCTGATAATGTGTAAAGACCAGTAGTTAACGGACCGTACATGAGCCGAATGCTCCTCTGATAATGTGTAAAGACCAGTAGTTAACGGACCGTACATGAGCCGAATGCTCCTCTGATAATGTGTAAAGACCAGTAGTTAACGGACCGTACATGAGCCGAATGCTCCTCTGATAATGTGTAAAGACCAGTAGTTAACGGACCGTACATGAGCCGAATGCTCCTCTGATAATGTGTAAAGACCAGTAGTTAACGGACCGTACATGAGCCGAATGCTCCTCTGATAATGTGTAAAGACCAGTAGTTAACGGACCGTACATGAGCCGAATGCTCCTCTGATAATGTGTAAAGACCAGTAGTTAACGGACCGTACATGAGCCGAATGCTCCTCTGATAATGTGTAAAGACCAGTAGTTAACGGACCGTACATGAGCCGAATGCTCCTCTGATAATGTGTAAAGACCAGTAGTTAACGGACCGTACATGAGCCGAATGCTCCTCTGATAATGTGTAAAGACCAGTAGTTAACGGACCGTACATGAGCCGAATGCTCCTCTGATAATGTGTAAAGACCAGTAGTTAACGGACCGTACATGAGCCGAATGCTCCTCTGATAATGTGTAAAGACCAGTAGTTAACGGACCGTACATGAGCCGAATGCTCCTCTGATAATGTGTAAAGACCAGTAGTTAACGGACCGTACATGAGCCGAATGCTCCTCTGATAATGTGTAAAGACCAGTAGTTAACGGACCGTACATGAGCCGAATGCTCCTCTGATAATGTGTAAAGACCAGTAGTTAACGGACCGTACATGAGCGAATGCTCCTCTGATAATGTGTAAAGACCAGTAGTTAACGGACCGTACATGAGCCGAATGCTCCTCTGATAATGTGTAAAGACCAGTAGTTAACGGACCGTACATGAGAATGCTCCTCTGATAATGTGTAAAGACCAGTAGTTAACGGACCGTACATGAGCCGAATGCTCCTCTGATAATGTGTAAAGACCAGTAGTTAACGGACCGTACATGAGCCGAATGCTCCTCTGATAATGTGTAAAGACCAGTAGTTAACGGACCGTACATGAGCCGAATGCTCCTCTGATAATGTGTAAAGACCAGTAGTTAACGGACCGTACATGAGCCGAATGCTCCTCTGATAATGTGTAAAGACCAGTAGTTAACGGACCGTACATGAGCCGAATGCTCCTCTGATAAAAAGACCAGTAGTTAACGGACCGTACATGAGCCGAATGCTCCTCTGATAATGTGTAAAGACCAGTAGTTAACGGACCGTACATGAGCCGAATGCTCCTCTGATAATGTGTAAAGACCAGTAGTTAACGGACCGTACATGAGCCGAATGCTCCTCTGATAATGTGTAAAGACCAGTAGTTAACGGACCGTACATGAGCCGAATGCTCCTCTGATAATGTGTAAAGACCAGTAGTTAACGGACCGTACATGAGCCGAATGCTCCTCTGATAATGTGTAAAGACCAGTAGTTAACGGACCGTACATGAGCCGAATGCTCCTCTGATAATGTGTAAAGACCAGTAGTTAACGGACCGTACATGAGCCGAATGCTCCTCTGATAATGTGTAAAGACCAGTAGTTAACGGACCGTACATGAGCCGAATGCTCCTCTGATAATGTGTAAAGACCAGTAGTTAACGGACCGTACATGAGCCGAATGCTCCTCTGATAATGTGTAAAGACCAGTAGTTAACGGACCGTACATGAGCCGAATGCTCCTCTGATAATGTGTAAAGACCAGTAGTTAACGGACCGTACATGAGCCGAATGCTCCTCTGATAATGTGTAAAGACCAGTAGTTAACGGACCGTACATGAGCCGAATGCTCCTCTGATAATGTGTAAAGACCAGTAGTTAACGGACCGTACATGAGCCGAATGCTCCTCTGATAATGTGTAAAGACCAGTAGTTAACGGACCGTACATGAGCCGAATGCTCCTCTGATAATGTGTAAAGACCAGTAGTTAACGGACCGTACATGAGCCGAATGCTCCTCTGATAATGTGTAAAGACCAGTAGTTAACGGACCGTACATGAGCCGAATGCTCCTCTGATAATGTGTAAAGACCAGTAGTTAACGGACCGTACATGAGCCGAATGCTCCTCTGATAATGTGTAAAGACCAGTAGTTAACGGACCGTACATGAGCCGAATGCTCCTCTGATAATGTGTAAAGACCAGTAGTTAACGGACCGTACATGAGCCGAATGCTCCTCTGATAATGTGTAAAGACCAGTAGTTAACGGACCGTACATGAGCCGAATGCTCCTCTGATAATGTGTAAAGACCAGTAGTTAACGGACCGTACATGAGCCGAATGCTCCTCTGATAATGTGTAAAGACCAGTAGTTAACGGACCGTACATGAGCCGAATGCTCCTCTGATAATGTGTAAAGACCAGTAGTTAACGGACCGTACATGAGCCGAATGCTCCTCTGATAATGTGTAAGACCAGTAGTTAACGGACCGTACATGAGCCGAATGCTCCTCTGATAATGTGTAAAGACCAGTAGTTAACGGACCGTACATGAGCCGAATGCTCCTCTGATAATGTGTAAAGACCAGTAGTTAACGGACCGTACATGAGCCGAATGCTCCTCTGATAATGTGTAAAGACCAGTAGTTAACGGACCGTACATGAGCCGAATGCTCCTCTGATAATGTGTAAAGACCAGTAGTTAACGGACCGTACATGAGCCGAATGCTCCTCTGATAATGTGTAAAGACCAGTAGTTAACGGACCGTACATGAGCCGAATGCTCCTCTGATAATGTGTAAAGACCAGTAGTTAACGGACCGTACATGAGCCGAATGCTCCTCTGATAATGTGTAAAGACCAGTAGTTAACGGACCGTACATGAGCCGAATGCTCCTCTGATAATGTGTAAAGACCAGTAGTTAACGGACCGTACATGAGCCGAATGCTCCTCTGATAATGTGTTAAAACAGTATAAATAATGAATTTTCTATAATGTGTAAAGACCAGTGTGGGTGAGGCCGTCTGCCGATGTGTAAAGACCAGTAGTTAACGGACCGTACATGAGCCGAATGCTCCTCTGATAATGTGTAAAGACCAGTAGTTAACGGACCGTACATGAGCCGAATGCTCCTCTGATAATGTGTAAAGACCAGTAGTTAACGGACCGTACATGAGCCGAATGCTCCTCTGATAATGTGTAAAGACCAGTAGTTAACGGACCGTACATGAGCCGAATGCTCCTCTGATAATGTGTAAAGACCAGTAGTTAACGGACCGTACATGAGCCGAATGCTCCTCTGATAATGTGTAAAGACCAGTAGTTAACGGACCGTACATGAGCCGAATGCTCCTCTGATAATGTGTAAAGACCAGTAGTTAACGGACCGTACATGAGCCGAATGCTCCTCTGATAATGTGTAAAGACCAGTAGTTAACGGACCGTACATGAGCCGAATGCTCCTCTGATAATGTGTAAAGACCAGTAGTTAACGGACCGTACATGAGCGAATGCTCCTCTGATAATGTGTAAAGACCAGTAGTTAACGGACCGTACATGAGCCGAATGCTCCTCTGATAATGTGTAAAGACCAGTAGTTAACGGACCGTACATGGCCGAATGCTCCTCTGATAATGTGTAAAGACCAGTAGTTAACGGACCGTACATGAGCGAATGCTCCTCTGATAATGTGTAAAGACCAGTAGTTAACGGACCGTACATGAGCCGAATGCTCCTCTGATAATGTGTAAAGACCAGTAGTTAACGGACCGTACATGAGCCGAATGCTCCTCTGATAATGTGTAAAGACCAGTAGTTAACGGACCGTACATGAGCGAATGCTCCTCTGATAATGTGTAAAGACCAGTAGTTAACGGACCGTACATGAGCCGAATGCTCCTCTGATAATGTGTAAAGACCAGTAGTTAACGGACCGTACATGAGCCGAATGCTCCTCTGATAATGTGTAAGACCAGTAGTTAACGGACCGTACATGAGCCGAATGCTCCTCTGATAATGTGTAAAGACCAGTAGTTAACGGACCGTACATGAGCCGAATGCTCCTCTGATAATGTGTAAAGACCAGTAGTTAACGGACCGTACATGAGCCGAATGCTCCTCTGATAATGTGTAAAGACCAGTAGTTAACGGACCGTACATGAGCCGAATGCTCCTCTGATAATGTGTAAAGACCAGTAGTTAACGGACCGTACATGAGCCGAATGCTCCTCTGATAATGTGTAAAGACCAGTAGTTAACGGACCGTACATGAGCCGAATGCTCCTCTGATAATGTGTAAAGACCAGTAGTTAACGGACCGTACATGAGCCGAATGCTCCTCTGATAATGTGTAAAGACCAGTAGTTAACGGACCGTACATGAGCCGAATGCTCCTCTGATAATGTGTAAAGACCAGTAGTTAACGGACCGTACATGGCCGAATGCTCCTCTGATAATGTGTAAAGACCAGTAGTTAACGGACCGTACATGGCCGAATGCTCCTCTGATAATGTGTAAAGACCAGTAGTTAACGGACCGTACATGAGCCGAATGCTCCTCTGATAATGTGTAAAGACCAGTAGTTAACGGACCGTACATGAGCCGAATGCTCCTCTGATATGTGTAAAGACCAGTAGTTAACGGACCGTACATGAGCCGAATGCTCCTCTGATAATGTGTAAAGACCAGTAGTTAACGGACCGTACATGAGCCGAATGCTCCTCTGATAATGTGTAAAGACCAGTAGTTAACGGACCGTACATGAGCCGAATGCTCCTCTGAAATGTGTAAAGACCAGTAGTTAACGGACCGTACATGAGCCGAATGCTCCTCTGATAATGTGTAAAGACCAGTAGTTAACGGACCGTACATGAGCCGAATGCTCCTCTGATAATGTGTAAAGACCAGTAGTTAACGGACCGTACATGAGCCGAATGCTCCTCTGATAATGTGTAAAGACCAGTAGTTAACGGACCGTACATGAGCCGAATGCTCCTCTGATAATGTGTAAAGACCAGTAGTTAACGGACCGTACATGAGCCGAATGCTCCTCTGATAATGTGTAAAGACCAGTAGTTAACGGACCGTACATGAGCCGAATGCTCCTCTGATAATGTGTAAAGACCAGTAGTTAACGGACCGTACATGAGCCGAATGCTCCTCTGATAATGTGTAAAGACCAGTAGTTAACGGACCGTACATGAGCCGAATGCTCCTCTGATAATGTGTAAAGACCAGTAGTTAACGGACCGTACATGAGCCGAATGCTCCTCTGATAATGTGTAAAGACCAGTAGTTAACGGACCGTACATGAGCCGAATGCTCCTCTGATAATGTGTAAAGACCAGTAGTTAACGGACCGTACATGAGCCGCGAATGCTCCTCTGATAATGTGTAAAGACCAGTAGTTAACGGACCGTACATGAGCGAATGCTCCTCTGATAATGTGTAAGACCAGTAGTTAACGGACCGTACATGAGCGAATGCTCCTCTGATAATGTGTAAAGACCAGTAGTTAACGGACCGTACATGAGCCGAATGCTCCTCTGATAATGTGTAAAGACCAGTAGTTAACGGACCGTACATGAGCCGAATGCTCCTCTGATAATGTGTAAAGACCAGTAGTTAACGGACCGTACATGAGCCGAATGCTCCTCTGATAATGTGTAAAGACCAGTAGTTAACGGACCGTACATGAGCCGAATGCTCCTCTGATAATGTGTAAAGACCAGTAGTTAACGGACCGTACATGAGCCGAATGCTCCTCTGATAATGTGTAAAGACCAGTAGTTAACGGACCGTACATGAGCCGAATGCTCCTCTGATAATGTGTAAAGACCAGTAGTTAACGGACCGTACATGAGCCGAATGCTCCTCTGATAATGTGTAAAGACCAGTAGTTAACGGACCGTACATGAGCCGAATGCTCCTCTGATAATGTGTAAAGACCAGTAGTTAACGGACCGTACATGAGCCGAATGCTCCTCTGATAATGTGTAAAGACCAGTAGTTAACGGACCGTACATGAGCCGAATGCTCCTCTGATAATGTGTAAAGACCAGTAGTTAACGGACCGTACATGAGCCGAATGCTCCTCTGATAATGTGTAAAGACCAGTAGTTAACGGACCGTACATGAGCCGAATGCTCCTCTGATAATGTGTAAAGACCAGTAGTTAACGGACCGTACATGAGCGAATGCTCCTCTGATAAGTGTAAAGACCAGTAGTTAACGGACCGTACATGAGCCGAATGCTCCTCTGATAATGTGTAAGACCAGTAGTTAACGGACCGTACATGAGCCGAATGCTCCTCTGATAATGTGTAAAGACCAGTAGTTAACGGACCGTACATGAGCCGAATGCTCCTCTGATAATGTGTAAAGACCAGTAGTTAACGGACCGTACATGAGCCGAATGCTCCTCTGATAATGTGTAAAGACCAGTAGTTAACGGACCGTACATGAGCCGAATGCTCCTCTGATAATGTGTAAAGACCAGTAGTTAACGGACCGTACATGAGCCGAATGCTCCTCTGATAATGTGTAAAGACCAGTAGTTAACGGACCGTACATGAGCGAATGCTCCTCTGATAATGTGTAAAGACCAGTAGTTAACGGACCGTACATGAGCCGAATGCTCCTCTGATAATGTGTAAAGACCAGTAGTTAACGGACCGTACATGAGCCGAATGCTCCTCTGATAATGTGTAAAGACCAGTAGTTAACGGACCGTACATGAGCCGAATGCTCCTCTGATAATGTGTAAAGACCAGTAGTTAACGGACCGTACATGAGCCGAATGCTCCTCTGATAATGTGTAAAGACAGTAGTTAACGGACCGTACATGAGCCGAATGCTCCTCTGATAATGTGTAAAGACCAGTAGTTAACGGACCGTACATGAGCCGAATGCTCCTCGATAATGTGTAAAGACCAGTAGTTAACGGACGTACATGAGCCGAATGCTCCTCTGATAATGTGTAAGACCAGTAGTTAACGGACCGTACATGAGCCGAATGCTCCTCTGATAATGTGTAAAGACCAGTAGTTAACGGACCGTACATGAGCCGAATGCTCCTCTGATAATGTGTAAAGACCAGTAGTTAACGGACCGTCATGAGCGAATGCTCTCTGATAATGTGTAAGACCAGTAGTTAACGGACCGTACATGAGCCGAATGCTCCTCTGATAATGTGAAAGACCTTAGTTAACGGACGTACATGAGCCGAATGCTCCTCTGATAATGTGTAAAGACCAGTAGTTAACGGACCGTACATGAGCCGAATGCTCCTCTGATAATGTGTAAAGACCAGTAGTTAACGGACCGTACATGAGCGAATGCTCCTCTGATAATGTGTAAAGACCATAGTAGTTAACGGACCGTACATGAGCCGAATGCTCCTCTGATAATGTGTAAGACCAGTAGTTAACGGACCGTACATGAGCCGAATGCTCCTCTGATAATGTGTAAAGACCAGTAGTTAACGGACCGTACATGAGCCGAATGCTCCTCTGATAATGTGTAAAGACCAGTAGTTAACGACCGTACATGAGCAGATGCTCCTCTGATAATGTGTAAAGACCAGTAGTTAACGGACCGTACTGAGCCGAAGCTCCTCTGATAATGTGTAAAGACCAGTAGTAACGGACCGTATAACGGAAACCGTAGCAGAGCGAAACCGAATGCTCCTCTGATAATGTGTAAAGACCAGTAGTTAACGGACCGTACATGAGCGAATGCTCCTCTGATAATGTGTAAAGACCAGTAGTTAACGGACCGTACATGAGCCGAATGCTCCTCTGATAATGTGTAAGACAGTAGTTAACGGACCGTACATGAGCCGAATGCTCCTCTGATAATGTGTAAAGACCAGTAGTAACGGACCGTACATGGCCGAATGCTCCTCTGATAATGTGTAAAGACCAGTAGTTAACGGACCGTACATGAGCCGAATGCTCCTCTGATAATGTGTAAAGACCAGTAGTTAACGACCGTACATGAGCCGAATGCTCCTCTGATAATGTGTAAAGACCAGTAGTTAACGGACCGTACATGAGCCGAATGCTCCTCTGATAATGTGTAAAGACCAGTAGTTAACGGACCGTACATGAGCGAATGCTCCTCTGATAATGTGTAAAGACCAGTAGTTAACGACCGTACATGAGCCGAATGCTCTCTGATAATGTGTAAAGACCAGTAGTTAACGGACCGTACATGAGCCGATGCTCCTCTGATAATGTGTAAAGACCATAGTTAACGGACCGTACATGAGCGAATGCTCCTCTGATAATGTGTAAAGACCAGTAGTTAACGGACCGTACATGAGCCGAATGCTCCTCTGATAATGTGTAAAGACCAGTAGTTAACGGACCGTACATGAGCCGAATGCTCCTCTGATAATGTGTAAAGACCAGTAGTTAACGGACCGTACATGAGCCGAATGCTCCTCTGATAATGTGTAAAGACCAGTAGTTAACGGACCGTACATGAGCCGAATGCTCCTCTGATAATGTGTAAAGACCAGTAGTTAACGGACCGTACATGAGCCGAATGCTCCTCTGATAATGTGTAAAGACCAGTAGTTAACGGACCGTACATGAGCCGAATGCTCCTCTGATAATGTGTAAAGACCAGTAGTTAACGGACCGTACATGAGCCGAATGCTCTGATAATGTGTAAAGACCAGTAGTTAACGGACCGTACATGAGCGAATGCTCCTCTGATAATGTAAAGACCAGTAGTTAACGGACCGTACATGAGCCGAATGCTCCTCTGATAATGTGTAAAGACCAGTAGTTAACGGACGACTACATGATGCTCCTCTGATGTGTAAACACAAAAACATGAGCGAATGCTCCTCTGAATGTGTAAAGACAGTAGTTAACGGACCGTACATGAGCCGAATGCTCCTCTGATAATGTGTAAAGACCAGTAGTTAACGGACCGTACATGAGCCGAATGCTCCCTGATAATGTGTAAAGACCAGTAGTTAACGGACGTACATGAGCGAATGCTCCTCTGATAATGTGTAAAGACCAGTAGTTAACGGACCGTACATGAGCAATGCTCCTCTGATAATGTGTAAAGACCAGTAGTTAACGGACCGTACAGCGAATGCTCCTCTGATAATGTGTAAGACCAGTAGTTAACGGACCGTACATGAGCCGAATGCTCCTCTGATAATGTGTAAAGACCAGTAGTTTAACGGAACCGTACATGAGCCGAATGCTCTCTGATAATGTGTAAAGACCAGTAGTTAACGGACCGTACATGAGCGAATGCTCTCTGATAATGTGTAAGACCAGTAGTTAACGGACCGTACATGAGCCGAATGCTCTCTGATAATGTGTAAAGACCAGTAGTTAACGGACCGTACATGGGCCGAATGCTCCTCTGATAATGTGTAAAGACCAGTAGTTAACGGACCGTACATGAGCGAATGCTCCTCTGATAATGTGTAAAGACCAGTAGTTAACGGACCGTACATGAGCCGAATGCTCCTCTGATAATGTGTAAGACCAGTAGTTAACGGACCGTACATGAGCGAATGCTCCTCTGATAATGTGTAAAGACCAGTAGTTAACGGACCGTACATGAGCCGAATGCTCTCTGATAATGTGTAAAGACCAGTAGTTAACGGACCGTACATGAGCCGAATGCTCCTCTGATAATGTGTAAGACCAGTAGTTAACGGACCGTACATGAGCCGAATGCTCCTCTGATAATGTGTAAAGACCAGTAGTTAACGGACCGTACATGAGCCGAATGCCCTCTGATAATGTGTAAAGACCAGTAGTTAACGGACCGTACATGAGCCGAATGCTCCTCTGATAATGTGTAAGACCAGTAGTTAACGGACCGTACATGAGCCGAATGCTCCTCTGATAATGTGTAAAGACCAGTAGTTAACGGACCGTACATGAGCCGAATGCTCCTCTGATAATGTGTAAAGACCAGTAGTTAACGGACCGTACATGAGCCGAATGCTCCTCTGATAATGTGTAAAGACCAGTAGTTAACGGACCGTACATGAGCCGAATGCTCCTCTGATAATGTGTAAAGACCAGTAGTTAACGGACCGTACATGAGCCGAATGCTCCTCTGATAATGTGTAAAGACCAGTAGTTAACGGACCGTACATGAGCGAATGCTCCTCTGATAATGTGTAAAGACCAGTAGTTAACGGACCGTACATGAGCCGAATGCTCCTCTGATAATGTGTAAAGACCAGTAGTTAACGGACCGTACATGAGCCGAATGCTCCTCTGATAATGTGTAAAGACCAGTAGTTAACGGACCGTACATGAGCCGAATGCTCCTCTGATAATGTGTAAAGACAGTAGTTAACGGACCGTACATGAGCCGAATGCTCCTCTGATAATGTGTAAAGACCAGTAGTTAACGGACCGTACATGAGCCGAATGCTCCTCTGATAATGTGTAAAGACCAGTAGTTAACGGACCGTACATGAGCGAATGCTCCTCTGATAATGTGTAAAGACCAGTAGTTAACGGACCGTACATGAGCCGAATGCTCCTCTGATAATGTGTAAAGACCAGTAGTTTAACGGACCGTACATGAGCCGAATGCTCCTCTGATAATGTGTAAAGACCAGTAGTTAACGGACCGTACATGAGCGAATGCTCCTCTGATAATGTGTAAAGACCAGTAGTTACGGACCGTACATGAGCCGAATGCTCCTGATAATGTGTAAAGACCAGTAGTTAACGGACCGTACATGAGCCGAATGCTCCTCTGATAATGTGTAAAGACCAGTAGTTAACGGACCGTACATGGCCGAATGCTCCTCTGAATGTGTAAGACCAGTAGTTAACGGACCGTACATGAGCCGAAGCTCCTCTGATAATGTGTAAAGACCAGTAGTTAACGGACCGTACATGAGCCGAATGCTCCTCTGATAATGTGTAAAGACCAGTAGTTAACGGACCGTACATGAGCCGAATGCTCCTCTGATAATGTGTAAAGACCAGTAGTTAACGGACCGTACATGAGCGAATGCTCCTCTGATAATGTGTAAAGACCAGTAGTTAACGGACCGTACATGAGCCGAATGCTCCTCTGATAATGGTAAAGACCAGTATTAACGGACCGTACATGAGCCGAATGCTCCTCTGATAATGTGTAAAGACCAGTAGTTAACGGACCGTACATGAGCCGAATGCTCCTCTGATAATGTGTAAAGACCAGTAGTTAACGGACCGTACATGAGCGAATGCTCCTCTGATAATGTGTAAAGACCAGTAGTTAACGGACCGTACATGAGCCGAATGCTCCTCTGATAATGTGTAAAGACCAGTAGTTAACGGACCGTACATGAGCCGAATGCTCCTCTGATAATGTGAAAGACCAGTAGTTAACGGACCGTACATGAGCCGAATGCTCCTCTGATAATGTGTAAAGACCAGTAGTTAACGGACCGTACATGAGCCGAATGCTCCTCTGATAATGTGTAAAGACCAGTAGTTAACGGACGTACATGAGCCGAATGCTCCTCTGATAATGTGTAAAGACCAGTAGTTAACGGACCGTACATGAGCCGAATGCTCCTCTGATAATGTGTAAGACCAGTAGTTAACGGACCGTACATGAGCCGAATGCTCCTCTGATAATGTGTAAAGACCAGTAGTTAACGGACCGTACATGAGCCGAATGCTCCTCTGATAATGTGTAAAGACCAGTAGTTAACGGACCGTACATGAGCCGAATGCTCCTCTGATAATGTGTAAAGACCAGTAGTTAACGGACCGTACATGAGCGAATGCTCCTCTGATAATGTGTAAAGACCAGTAGTTAACGGACCGTACATGAGCCGAATGCTCCTCTGATAATGTAAAGACCAGTAGTTAACGAACCGTACATGAGCCGAATGCTCCTCTGATAATGTGAAAGACCAGTAGTTAACGGACCGTACATGAGCCGAATGCTCCTCTGATAATGTGTAAAGACCAGTAGTTAACGGACCGTACATGAGCCGAATGCTCCTCTGATAATGTGTAAAGACCAGTAGTTAACGGACCGTACATGAGCCGAATGCTCCTCTGATGTGTAAAGACCAGTAGTTAACGGACCGTACATGAGCGAATGCTCCTCTGATAATGTGTAAAGACCAGTAGTTAACGGACCGTACATGAGCCGAATGCTCCTCTGATAATGTGTAAAGACCAGTAGTTAACGGACCGTACATGAGCCGAATGCCTCTGATAATGTGTAAAGACCAGTAGTTAACGGACCGTACATGAGCAGAATGCTCCTCTGATAATGTGTAAAGACCATAGTTAACGGACCGTACATGAGCCGAATGCTCCTCTGATAATGTGTAAAGACCAGTATTAACGGACCGTACATGAGCGAATGCTCCTCTGATAATGTGTAAAGACCAGTAGTTAACGGACCGTACATGAGCCGAATGCTCCTCTGATAATGTGTAAAGACCAGTAGTTAACGGACCGTACATGAGCCGAATGCTCCTCTGATAATGTGTAAAGACCAGTAGTTAACGGACCGTACATGAGCCGAATGCTCCTCTGATAATGTGTAAAGACCAGTAGTTAACAGACCGTACATGAGCCGAATGCTCCTCTGATAATGTGTAAAGACCAGTAGTTAACGGACCGTACATGAGCCGAATGCTCTCTGATAATGTGTAAAGACCAGTAGTTAACGGACCGTACATGAGCCGAATGCTCCTCTGATAATGTGTAAAGACCAGTAGTTAACGGACCGTACATGAGCAGAATGCTCCTCTGATAATGTGTAAAGACCAGTAGTTTAACGGACCGTACATGAGCCGAATGCTCCTCTGATAATGTGTAAAGACCAGTAGTTAACGGACCGTATGAGCGAATGCTCCTCTGATAATGTGTAAAGACCAGTAGTTAACGGACCGTACATGAGCCGAATGCTCCTCTGATAATGTGTAAAGACCAGTAGTTAACGGACCGTACATGAGCCGAATGCTCCTCTGATAATGTGTAAAGACCAGTAGTTAACGGACCGTACATGAGCCGAATGCTCCTCTGATAATGTGTAAAGACCAGTAGTTAACGGACCGTACATGAGCCGAATGCTCCTCTGATAAGTGTAAAGACCAGTAGTTAACGGACCGTACTGAGCCGAATGCTCCTCTGATAATGTGTAAAGACCAGTAGTTAACGGACCGTACATGAGCCGAATGCTCCTCTGATAATGTGTAAAGACCAGTAGTTAACGGACCGTACATGAGCCGAATGCTCCTCTGATAATGTGTAAGACCAGTAGTTAACGGACCGTACATGAGCCGAATGCTCCTCTGATAATGTGTAAAGACCAGTAGTTAACGGACCGTACATGAGCCGAATGCCCTCTGATAATGTGTAAAGACCAGTAGAAGGACCGTACATGAGCCGAATGCTCCTCTGATAATGTGTAAAGAACACACCAGTAGTTAACGGACCGTACATGAGCCGAATGCCTCTGATAATGTGTAAGACCAGTAGTTAACGGACCGTACATGAGCCGAATGCTCCTCTGATAATGTGTAAGACCAGTAGTTAACGACCGTACATGAGCGAATGCTCCTCTGATAATGTGTAAAGACCAGTAGTTAACGGACCGTACATGAGCCGAATGCTCCTCTGATAATGTGTAAAGACCAGTAGTTAACGGACCGTACATGAGCGATGCTCCTCTGATAATGTGTAAAGACCAGTAGTTAACGGACCGTACATGAGCGAATGCTCCTCTGATAATGTAAAGACCAGTAGTTAACGGACCGTACATGAGCCGAATGCTCCTCTGATAATGTGTAAAGACCAGTAGTTAACGGACCGTACATGAGCCGAATGCTCCTTGATAAGTGTAAGACCAGTAGTTAACGGACCGTACATGAGCGAATGCTCCTCTGATAATGTGTAAAGACCAGTAGTTAACGGACCGTACATGAGCGAATGCTCCTCTGATAATGTGTAAGACCAGTAGTTAACGGACCGTACATGAGCCGAATGCTCCTCTGATAATGTGTAAAGACCAGTAGTAACGGACCGTACATGAGCGAATGCTCCTCTGATAATGTGTAAAGACCAGTAGTTAACGGACCGTACATGAGCCGAATGCTCCTCTGATAATGTGTAAAGACCAGTAGTTAACGGACCGTACATGAGCCGAATGCTCCTCTGATAATGTGTAAAGACCAGTAGTTAACGGACCGTACATGAGCGAATGCTCCTCTGATAATGTGTAAAGACCAGAGTTAACGGACCGTACATGAGCCGAATGCCTCTGATAATGTGTAAAGACCAGTAGTTAACGGACCGTACATGAGCCGATGCTCCTCTGATAATGTGTAAGACCAGTAGTTAACGGACCGTACATGAGCCGAATGCTCCTCTGATAATGTGTAAGACCAGTAGTTAACGGACCGTACATGAGCCGAATGCTCCTCTGATAATGTTAAAGACCAGTAGTTAACGGACCGTACATGAGCCGAATGCTCCTCTGATAATGTGTAAAGACCAGTAGTTAACGGACCGTACATGAGCCGAATGCTCCTCTGATAATGTGTAAAGACCAGTAGTTAACGACCGTACATGAGCCGATGCCTCTGATAATGTGTAAAGACCAGTAGTTAACGGACCGTACATGGCCGAATGCTCCTCTGATAATGTGTAAAGACCAGTAGTTAACGGACCGTACATGAGCCGAATGCTCCTCTGATAATGGTAAAGACCAGTAGTTAACGGACCGACATGAGCCGAATGCTCCTCTGATAAGTGTAAAGACCAGTAGTTGAACGGACCGTACATGAGCCGAATGCTCCTCTGATAATGTGTAAGACCAGTAGTTAACGGACCGTACATGAGCCGAATGCTCCTCTATAATGTGTAAAGACCAGTAGTTAACGGACGTACATGAGCCGAATGCTCCTCTGA
>JAVIAB010000002.1:82500-93214 GCA_032433765.1 Megaustenia siamemsis | reverse complement strand
AACAGAGATTGCTATAGTAAACAGTGTGGTATAGTAAACAGAGACTGCTATAGTAAACAGTGGTGGTATAGTAAACAGAGACTTCTATAGTAAACAATGTGGTATAGTAAACAGAGACTGCTATAGTAAACAGTGTGGTATAGTAAACAGAAAGTTGTATAGTAAACAGAGTGAGGTATAGTAAATAGAGAGTGGTATAGTAAACAGAGAGTGGTATAGTATAACAGAGAGCGGTATAGTAAACAGTGAGGTATTAAACAGAGAGTAGTATAGTAAACAGAGAGTGGTATAGTAAACAGAGAGTGGTATAGTAAGCAGTGTGGTTTAGTAAACAGAGAGTGGTATAGTAAACAGTGTGGTATAGTAAACAGAGAATGGTATAGTAAACAGAGAATGGTATAGTAAACAGAGAGTGGTATAGTAAACAGAGAGTGATATAGTAAACAGAGAATTGTATAGTAAACAGTGTAGTATAGTAAACAGAGAGTGATATAGTAAACAGTGTAGCATAGTAAACAGAGAGTTGCATAGTAAACAATGTGGTATGTAAACAGAGAGTGATATAGTAAACAGAGAGTGGTATAGTAAACAGTGTGTGGTATAGTAAACAGTGTGTGGTATAGTAAACAGAGAGTGGTATAGTAAACAGTGTGGTATAGTAAACAGAGAGTGATATTGTAAATAGTGTGTGGCATAGTAAATAGAGAGTGATATAGTAAACAGTGTGTGGTATAGTAAACAGAGAGTGGTATAGTAAACAGTGTGGTATAGTAAACAGAGAGTTGCATAGTAAACAGTGTGGTATAGTAAACAGAGAGTGGTATAGTAAACAGTGTGGTATAGTAAACAGAGAGTGATACAGTAAACAGTGTGGCATAGTAAACAGAGAGTTGCATAGTAAACAGTGTGGTATAGTAAACAGTGTGTGGTATAGTGAACAGTGTGGTATAGTAAACAGATAGTGGTATAGTAGACAGTGTGGTATAGTAAACAGATAGTGGTATAGTAAACAGTGTGGTATAGTAAACAGAGAGGGATATAGTAAACAGTGTGGTATAGTAAACAGAGAGTTGCATAGTAAACAGTGTGGTATAGTAAACAGTGTGTGGTATAGTGAACAGTGTGGTATAGTAAACAGATAGTGGTATAGTAAACAGTGTGGTATAGTAAACAGTGTGGTATATTAAACAGAGTGTGTATAGTAAACAGATAGTGGTATAGTAAACCGTGTGGTATATTAAACAGAGAGTGGTAGAGTAAACAGAGAGTGGAAGAGTAAAACAGAGGGTGGTAGAGTAAACAGGAGTGGGAATGTAAAACAGAGTGTGTGGGAGTGTAAACAGAGAGTGGGAAGGGAAAGAAATCAGTCAGATTTGGGTCTGAAAGGTGCCATCGTCCCAATCTGACTGAATGCTACAGAATCAGTGACAACTTGACATCTACTCCCTGTCGTGCAACTTGCTCACAGATTAACCAGCGCTGGCAAGGTAAATATGGACACAGAAGAAGGCAAATCCGTTCCAAAAGTGACTTGCTGGAGTCGGATGCATTGAACTGAAAGGCGTAAAATATCACAACTTTCTGTAAATAACAAGGAGAGCGCAACGTATTTACTCTCATTTAACGTATTTTTAAGGGCAGGCCTTGAAAAGAAGTAGCCGTCGAGCTAACGTAGGTGAAGAAGGTGAATACACACATTTATGTGCACGGAGTGCTGAAGCTGAATGGATGGATGAATGGAAAGATAAAAAGATAGACATACAGATTAGATAGATAGACAGACAGATTAGATAAACAGATTAGATAGATAAGACAGATTAGATAGATCATCATGAAGTACTGGGCCTACTGGCGTAGGTGATCATGTCTCTCCACACTTTCGATCTCGACAGTTATTTATCATTTCTGTTGTTGACCTTCTGCCAAGCCATTCTCTTAAGCTGTCTGGTATCTTTTCTCTTTGCTTCCCTCTATCTCTTCGTCCCTCAATTTTCCCAGTTGTTACAATATATTCCAGTTGTTCTCTTCTCATTACATGGCCAAAAAATGATGATTGTTTCTTCCTAATATTGGAAATTAGCTCTCTTTTTGCTTTGACCTTTTTCAGAACGTTTTCATTACTCTTCTTACTGTCCATGGTATTCTCAACCATTTTTCTGTTAAACCACATTGCTACCGACTCCAGTGATTTTCTTGTCTGTTGTCCTATTGTCCATGATTCGCACCATTGTTAAGACTGGTTCTACATAACATTTAAGAACTCTTTTTCATGTTTCTTTTGTCAAAAATGGATTGCACTGGCTCTATTGGATGGATTGATGGATGGATGGATGGGTGGATGGGTGGTTGGGTGGTTGGGTGGGGTGGGGTGGGTGGGTGGGTGGATGGATGGATGGATGGATGGATGGATGGATGGATGGATGGATGGATGGATGGATGGATGGATGGATGGATGGATGGATAGATAGATAGATAGACAGACATATTAGGTAGGTAGGTAAGTGGAATGGAAGGATGGATGGATGGAAAGAATAAATATATAGACAGAGACAGACAGATGGACGGACAGATAGGCAGACAGACAGACACGGACAGATAGCAGACACGGACAGATAGACAGACACGGACAGACAGGCACGCATGCATGCAAATCGGTAGACAGACGGAGAGACATACAGATATGAGAGAGAGAAAGAGAGAGAGAGAGAGAGAGAGAGAGAGATATGTCGTACAAGAAATAATATTGCTCCCACGCAAAGAATTACAAAGAGAATTAGAATTGAAATAAATACGATTTGATCATCTGTGCAAATAAGAGAAAAAGAGATAAGATAAGCACACACAGCTCCACGCTAAGAACAAGAGAGTAGAGAGAAGAGAAGGAAAACATTCCTAGCCAAACGCAGAAAAAAATTCTCTTAATTCTAGGCACAGTCACGTGACAGTGCGTTCCATAAAAATATTGAGAATCCATTGCATTATGTATATTATTGTTACAATGTTTACCGGAAGTGTGGTTTCAATGTGTGACGTAATCAATAATGTGTCAGATATTTTGATTTTTTTCTTTCCTTTCTCCTTTCTTCTTCCTATTCTTGGCTCCGAATCGGAAATGCATAAAGTGTGGGGGGAGAGAACTTCTTGAAATGTTTTGGTGGAGCTTTGTAGTTATATGACGTGACTACACAAACAAAAACGTTTCGACATGATCTTAAAAAAGGGTGACAAACCAGATAGGGTATTATTATTATTATTATCATCATGTGCCATACCGGTTGGCGTAGGCGATCATGTCCTTCCACAATCTTCTATCCACAGTGCATCGTATCAGTTCGTTGTTGACTGTTTTTCCGCGCCATGACACCAAGCTATCCAGTATTTCTCTCTTTGTTGTTCCGGGTAAAGAGAGAATAGAAAGATAAAATGGTTGGCTACGTGACAAGGCAGTGTAATCAAAACACAACACGCGACCCATCAATAAACGTTACGAGAACACCAGACCCAAGGGTCGACCACGAAAAAGATTACTTATAGAATATCACATATAGAATATCACATATAGAATATCACATATAGTATATCACATATAGAATATCACATATAAAATATCACATATAGAATATCACATATAGTATATCACATATAGAATAGCACATATAGTATATCGCATATAAAATATCACATATAGAATATCACTATAGAATATCACATATAGAATATCACTTATAGAATATCACTTATAGAATATCGCTTATGGAATATCACATATGGAATATCACTTATAGAATATCACTTATGGAATATCACTTATAGACTATCATATACAGAATATCATATACAGAATATAATATATATATATATCACATATATAATATCACTTATAGAATATCACATATAGAATATCACATATAGAATATCACATATAAAATATCACTAATAGAATAACACATATAGAATATCACTTACAGAATATCACTTATAGAATATCACATATAGAATATCACATATAGAATATCACATATAGAATATCACATATAGAATATCACTTACAGAATATCACTTATAGAATATCACATATAGAATATCACATATAGAATATCACATATAGAATATCACTAATAGAATATCACATAAAGAATATCACATATAGAATATCACTTATAGAATATCACATATAGAATATCACATATAGAATATCACTAATAGAATACCACATAAAGAATATCACATATAGAATATCACTAATAGAATATCGCTTATGGAATATCACATATGGAATATCACATATGGAATATCACATAGGAAATATCACTTATAGAATATCATTTATGGAATATCACTTATAGACTATCATATACAGAATATCACATACGGAATATCACATGAGGAATATCACATATGGAATATGACATATAGAATATCACAAACAGAATATCATATACAAAATACAACTTATAGAATATCACATATAGAATATCACTTATAGAATATCACATATAGAATATGACATATAGAATATCACAAACAGAATATCATATACAAAATACAACTTATAGAAATCACTTATGGAATATCACATATAGAATATCACATACAGAATGTCACATATAGAATATCACATACAGAATGTCACATATAGAATATCACATACAGAATGTCACATATAGAATATCAGTTATGGAATATCACATATAGAATGTCACATATGGAATATCGCATGTAGAATATCACATATAGAATATGACATACAGAATGTCACATATTCCCACCGACTGCCAGGTGGTGTCCCTATCAATAAAGACCATCAGAACTACAACCTACATATTGTTTAATTGTCGAGAGCTTTGACCATTCTCGTTAGATTCTTTCTTCTATCAACAAACAGCAGCCATCTTGACCATTCTAGTGAGATTCTTTCTCCTATCAACAAACAGCAGCCATCTTTGACCATTCTCGTGAGATTCTTTCTCCTATCAACAAAACAGCAGCCATCTTTGACCATTCTCGTGAGATTCTTTCTCCTATCAAGAAACAGCAGCCATCTTTGACCATTCTAGTGAGATTCTTTTCCTATCAACAAACAGCAGCCATCTTTGACCATTCTCGTGAGATTCTTTCTTCTATCAACAAACAGCAGCCATCTTTGACCATTCTCGTGAGATTCTTTCTCCTATCAACAAACAGCAGCCATCTTTGACCATTCTCGTGAGATTCTTTCTCCTATCAACAAACAGCAGCCATCTTTGACCATTCTCGTGAGATTCTTTCTTCTATCAACAAACAGCAGCCATCTTTGACCATTCTAGTGAGATTCTTTCTCCTATCAACAAACAGCAGCCATCTTTGACCATTCTCGTTAGATTCTTTCTCCTATCAACAAACAGCAGCCATCTTTGACCATTCTCGTGAGATTCTTTCTCCTATCAACAAACAGCAGCCATCTTTGACCATTCTCGTGAGATTCTTTCTCCTATCAACAAACAGCAGCCATCTTTGACCATTCTCGTGAGATTCTTTCTTCTATCAACAAACAGCAGCCATCTTTGACCATTCTCGTTAGATTCTTTCTTCTATCAACAAACAGCAGCCATCTTTGACCATTCTCGTGAGATTCTTTCTCCTATCAACAAACAGCAGCCATCTTGACCATTCTCGTGAGATTCTTTCTTCTATCAACAAACAGCAGCCATCTTTGACCATTCTCGTGAGATTCTTTCTCCTATCAACAAACAGCAGCCATCTTTGACCATTCTCGTTAGATTCGTTCTCCTATCAACAAACAGCAGCCATCTTTGACCATTCTCGTTAGATTCTTTCTCCTATCAACAAACAGCAGCCATCTTTGACCATTCTCGTGAGATTCTTTCTTCTATCAACAAACAGCAGCCATCTTTGACCATTCTCGTGAGATTCTTTCTCCTATCAACAAACAGCAGCCATCTTTGACCATTCTCGTTAGATTCTTTCTCCTATCAACAAACAGCAGCCATCTTTGACCATTCTCGTGAGATTCTTTCTCCTATCAACAAACAGCAGCCATCTTTGACCATTCTCGTTAGATTCTTTCTCCTATCAACAAACAGCAGACATCTTTGACCATTCTCGTGAGATTCTTTCTCCTATCAACAAACAGCAGCCATCTTTGACCATTTTCGTGAGATTCTTTCTTCTATCAACAAACAGCAGCCATCTTTGACCATTCTCGTGAGATTCTTTCTTCTATCAACAAACAGCAGCCATCTTTGACCTACTCGTTAGATTCTTTCTCCTATCAACAAACAGCAGCCATCTTGACCATTCTCGTGAGATTCTTTCTCCTATCAACAAACAGCAGCCATCTTTGACCATTCTCGTGAGATTCTTTCTTCTATCAACAAACAGCAGCCATCTTTGACCTACTTGTTAGATTCTTTCTCCTATCAACAAACAGCAGCCATCTTTAACCATTCTCGTTAGATTCTTTCTTCTATCAACAAACAGCAGCCATCTTTGACCATTCTCGTGAGATTCTTTCTCCTATCAACAAACAGCAGCCATCTTTAACCATTCTCGTTAGATTCTTTCTTCTATCAACAAACAGCAGCCATCTTTAACCATTCTCGTGAGATTCTTTCTTCTATCAACAAACAGCAGCCATCTTTGACATTCTCGTGAGATTCTTTCTTCTATCAACAAACAGCAGCCATCTTTGACCTACTCGTTAGATTCTTTCTTCTATCAACAAACAGCAGCCATCTTTGACCATTCTCGTGAGATTCTTTCTTCTATCAACAAACAGCAGCCATCTTTGACCTACTCGTTAGATTCTTTCTTCTATCAACAAACAGCAGCCATCTTTGACCATTCTCGTGAGATTCTTTCTCCTATCAACAAACAGCAGCCATCTTTAACCATTCTCGTTAGATTCTTTCCTCTATCAACAAACAGCAGCCATCTTTGACCTACTCGTTAGATTCTTTCTTCTATCAACAAACAGCAGCCATCTTTGACCTACTCGTTAGATTCTTTCTCCTATCAACAAACAGCAGCCATCTTTAACCATTCTCGTGAGATTCTTTCTCCTATCAACAAACAGCAGCCATCTTTGACCATTCTCGTGAGATTCTTTCTTCTATCAACAAACAGCAGCCATCTTTGACCTACTCGTTAGATTCTTTCTTCTATCAACAAACAGCAGCCATCTTTGACCATTCTCGTGAGATTTTTCTCCTATCAACAAACAGCAGCCATCTTTGGCCTACTCGTTTTGATTTCCAACCGCCAATCCTTCTTTAACATGAGCAGGATGCACACGGAGACTTTGGAAATGGATTTTTGTTTGTTTGCCTTTATCCGAGAAGGCTAGATATCGGATCTAACTAACCAGAGACCAGGGGAAGGTAAAGATCGAGGAAAGCTCGATGAATTCTAATCGCATGCTTTAGGATTTGAATATCGGACATTCCTGTCAAGAGGACAGCGTCTTACTTCTAGACTAGCGAATCAATTCAGAAGAAGAGATATGTGTTACAGCACTCAGATAAAACGACAAATAATAAACAACAGAGAAAAACAAAGAACAATATATGGTCCGAAGCAGGGTCGAACCCCCCCCCCCCCCTCCTCCCCTATCTGTTGTAGGCCTCGTGTCCACTGCTCATTTTCTCGATTGCTCTACGACGGACAGTCAAGTTTTGCCAGCTTAGTGTTTGATTTTTCTTATACGTTTTATACATTATCTTCGTTGTACTCTGATTTTCTATCTCTTCCTCATTTTTCCTATCTCTCTTTTCTTCACATCTTGACTCTCATCCTACCTCCCCTCATGTAGCCTCCTTTCTTATTTCAAAATACTACTTTCTTCTCTTCTTTTCTGTCCACCTCTCCATTCACCTGATCATCTAACAATAGACATAGATAATTGTGCTTCATCGTTTGTTGTTGGTGTCCTTGTTTTCTGAAGAAGGCTACTAGCCGAAACGTCAGTATTGTATTGTGTTTCCTATTTGTAAAGCTGTCACCATACCTTGGAGTGTCTAACACTCCCCATCACTGGCTCCCTGGCACAGCGCCTTGCCACGAAAATCCGAGTGCTGTAAACATACCTCTTCCTTTGAATTTATTCGATGATTATAATCTCAGAAGTTTCCCTCAAGAAAAAATATGCATTTATTGCTACCACTAGACCACCCAGGTTCTATGTGCATGGGGACCTCTGCTGTCAACAAGCTCCGGTGACTTCAGCAGAACCGGAGATAGCAAGAAAGCAACTACAGCCCAGGCCGTTCTGTGACTAACTTCTTCTTCTTTCCTTCCTCATTTGCCTTTCAGCGTCGAGGGGAGATATAATTTGCAGTCTTTTGCTCTTATGTTCGTCTCAGCTGCTGTTATGTTTCCTAGTGCTTCTAATATTCCATCAATTCATCTTTTTCGTGGTCGACCATTGGGTCTGGTGTTTACGCAACGTTTATTTAAGACTCGTTGTCTTGTGTTTTGATTACTCTGCCTTGTCATGTGGTCAAACCATTTTATCTGTTGTTTCTTTATATATTCTATGTCGGGGGCTATTCCTAGCTTTTTTCTCAGTTCTTCATTTCTGATCTTATCTCTCAGACTGTTTCCTGCCATTCGTCTAACACATTTCATCTCTGTAGAGGTTATTTTTCTTATTGTTCTTGCGTCTAGGGTCCAGGACTGGCATTGGTAGCACAACGTTGGGATGAAGATGTATTGTAGAGTCCAGGACTGGCATTGGTAGCACAACGCTGGGATGAAGATGTATTGTAGAGTCCAGGACTGACATTGGTAGCACAACGCTGGGATGAAGATTGTATTGTAGAGTCCAGGACTGACATTGGTAGCACAACGTTGGGATGAAGATTGTATTGTAGAGTCCAGGACTGACATTGGTAGCACAACGTTGGGATGAAGATTGTATTGTAGAGTCCAGGACTGACATTGGTAGCACAACGCTGGGATGAAGATTGTATTGTAGAGTCCAGGTCTAGCATTGGTAGCACAACGTTGGGATGAAGATTGTATTGTATAGTCCAGGTCTGGCATTGGTAGCACAACGTTGGGATGAAGATTGTATTGTAGAGTCCAGGACTGACATTGGTAGCACAACGTTGGGATGAAGATTGTATTGTAGAGTCCAGGATGACATTGGTAGCACAACGTTGGGATGAAGATTGTATTGTAGAGTGCCTGTTATGCGAATTTGCCCGTGACTAACGAAATCTTAAAAACGGACATGTATGGTGTTGCGAAAGATGTAATAGAAATCTCTCACAGGATGGTGACAATGAATCCGAGGATAACCCACATGCCAGGGGAGTGGTGGAACGCGGCGCCATGAGGGAAGAAAGCAGGAAAGACATCCTCAGTGGACAAGAGCGCAACACGTTCAGTCAATGCAGGACAGGAACAATCCTTAGCACGAACACGTCGGTGGTTGTTGGAACGGGCAAGCAGAGCGGATATGGGAATAAAACAGTAAAGTAAAGAGCCCCGTCACGCCAAGTGGCGTACATGGAATATGGTGTTAGTAACCATAATTTTTAAAGACCTTCGGCACATGAATTTTGGTGTAATGTGGTCAGTATTACGCCCGTGCCGCTTTACTTTCCCAGAATAAATCCGGTACTCATTTAAGGCTGGATGAACCCGGAAGCCGTCGATCAGGATCGAACCCTACCTCTTGTCCTTTGTAGTCCAGTTCATTAACCACTGAGCTATCTTATCGATCCTATCGAGCGGTCGCGCCTCCGAGGATATGAAAATGCCGCACTCCAAACAAATAACTAACAACATGCATGGTCACCTCATAAGCGTCATGTACTTTTATTGTTCTCTGTGCCGAAGTGCTTAAAAATGGCTACCATGTTTAATTAATTCAGGAAGAGAATAGTAAAGAGGATGATATTTCCAGCCAGATGACGTATCTCATCATGTATCTCCATAACTTATTTATGAACTGTTGTTATTACTTTGAGAGGTTTTTTTCCGGCTGGAGTGGATGCAGCTCTTCTATGGCTCTACAGTGAGCGCATTAACCTGGGTGTACTGTCCAGAGCATGCTGGTGTACACGGCAATGAAATAGCCGATATGCTCGCTGACAGCTCTTGGATGGCTCTACAGTGAGCGTTTTAACCTGGTGTACTGTCCAGATACAAATAATAATAAATATATTATTATATAGGGAAACTTCCGAGGCGATAATAGGGAATAATAGAACAAAGAAGTATGTGTTAGCACTCGGAAAAATTGACAGACAAACAACAACAGAAAAAAACGAAGAACAATACATGGTCCGAAGCGGGATCGAACCCGTACTCAGTGGCACCGCGCCTTGCCACGAGAAGCCGAACGCTTGGCACACTGCCACGTAGCTAACTAAAAAATTAGCTATTGTAGCAGTGTCTTACACGAAGGCGTTCTCAATGACTATAGCATAGGGTAACGATCACAGACCGGAAATAAATTGTATATTTGTACTTTCCTGGTGTACACGGCAATGAAATAGCCGATAAGCTCGCCGGTAGTTCAGGCACTGAGTGTGGCCTTACTCTGGACAAAGAGGACATCGCCAAGTTTGTTATTCATTCCATAAGAGAAGAGGAGGAGAATGGGTGCAGCAATGATGTATACATTGAGAGACAAACCAGTCTAAAGGTGGAAAAGGGATCTTGTCGATCGGAGTGTTGTATGAGAAAAGCAGATGTACCTATAATC
>JAVIAB010000002.1:0-77500 GCA_032433765.1 Megaustenia siamemsis | reverse complement strand
GGGTGGGGGATGAGGAGAGGACAAGATAGGAATAGGAGGAGATAGAGAGACAGGGATAATGGATAAGGGGGTGGGGGATGAGGAGAGGACAAGATAGGAATAGGAGGAGATAGAGAGACAGGGATAACTGGATAAGAGGGTGGAGGATGAGGAGAGGACAAGATAGGAAGAGGAGGAGATAGAGAGACAGGGATAATGGGATAAAAGGGCGGAGGATGAGGAGAGGACGAGATAGGAAGAGGAGGAGATAGAGAGACATGGATAATGGATAAGGGGGTGGAGGATGAGGAGAGGACAAGATATGAAGAGGAGGAGATAGAGAGACAAGGATAAGGGATAAGAGGGTGGAGGATGAGAAGAGGACAAGATAGGAAGAGGAGGAGATAGAGAGACAGACAGGATAATGGGATAAGAGGGTGGAGGATGAGAAGAGGACAAGATAGGAAGAGGAATAGATAGAGAGACAAGGATAAGGCGGTGGAGGATGAGAAGAGGACAAGATAGGAAGAGGAGGAGATAGAGAGAAGGAGGAAATTAAGAGACAAAAGAGGAAGAGGAAGATGTGGCTGAGGTCAAAGAAGCAGAGAGGAGGAGGTAGAGAAGAGAACAAAGAGATAACAAAGAGGACAGTGAGAAAAAAAGGGGGGGGGGGGATTTGAAGAAATTAAGTGACAAAGAGTAAAGAAAGAGTGGACGTAAATAAGAGGAGAAGTAAAGGTAGGAGGAGAAAGAGAAAGAGTGAAAGTAAATAAGAGGAGAAGTAATGGTAGGAGGAGAAAGAGAAAGAGTGAAAGTAAATAAGAGGAGAAGTAAAGGTAGGAGGAGAAAGAGAAAGAGTGACAGTAAATAAGAGGAGAAGTAATGGTAGGAGGAGAAAGAGAAAGAGTGAAAGTAAATAAGAGGAGAAGTAAAGGTAGGGGGAGAAAGAGAAAGAGTGAAAGTAAATAAGAGGAGAAGTAAAAGGTAGTAGGAGAAAGAGAAAAAAGTGGACGTAAATAAGAGAAGTAAAGGTAGGAGGAGAAAGAGAAAGAGTGAAAGTAAATAAGAGGAGAAGTAAAGGTATGAGGAGAAAGAGAAAGAGTGAAAGTAATTAAGAGGAGAAGTAATGGTAGGAGGAGAAAGAGAAAGAGTGAAAGTAATTAAGAGGAGAAGTAAAGGTAGGAGGAGAAAGAGAAAGAGTGAAAGTAATTAAGAGGAGAAGTAAAGGTAGGAGGAGAAAGAGAAAGAGTGAAAGTAAATAAGAGGAGAAGTAAAGGTAGTAGGAGAAAGAGAAAAAAGTGGACGTAAATAAGAGAAGTAAAGGTAGGAGGAGAAAGAGAAAGAGTGAAAGTAATTAAGAGGAGAAGTAAAGGTAGGATGAGAAAGAGAAAGAGTGAAAGTAAATAAGAGGAGAAGTAATGGTAGGAGGAGAAAGAGAAAGAGTGAAAGTAAATAAGAGGAGAAGTAAAGGTATGAGGAGAAAGAGAAAAAGTGGACGTAAATAAGAGAAGTAAAGGTAGGAGGAGAAAGAGAAAGAGTGAAAGTAAATAGAGGAGAAGTAAAGGTATGAGGAGAAAGAGAAAAAAGTGGACGTAAATAAGAGAAGTAAAGGTAGGAGGAGAAAGAGAAAGAGTGAAAGTAAATAAGAGGAGAAGTAAAGGTAGGAGGAGAAAGAGAAAGAGTGAAAGTAAATAAGAGGAGAAGTAATGGTAGGAGGAGAAAGAGAAAGAGTGAAAGTAAATAAGAGGAGAAGTAAAGGTAGGAGGAGAAAGAGAAAGAGTGAAAGTAAATAAGAGGAGAAGTAAAGGTATGAGGAGAAAGAGAAAAAAGTGGACGTAAATAAGAGAAGTAAAGGTAGGAGGAGAAAGAGAAAGAGTGAAAGTAAATAAGAGGAGAAGTAATGGTAGGAGGAGAAAGAGAAAGAGTGAAAGTAAATAAGAGGAGAAGTAATGGTAGGAGGAGAAAGAGAAAGATCAGTATGCGAGAAAAGGACAAAATAGTACAAAAGAGAATGAAATAAAAATATGGAGAAGTTCGAAGAGAGAACGACATAAAAGAGGAAGGTGATGATAATTAAGTGGATTAGGTGAAAGAGTGAAAGAGACTGTAGAAGGGAGGAGGTTTGGTGAACGTAAAATAGGAGGAGAAGTTAGAGAAAAATGAACCAGAAAGAGGCAGGATCAAGTGAAGAAATAGAAGAGGAGAGGGGGAAAAGTAGAAATGATATAGGCCAATCAGAAAGAGGATAGGGGGTGGAGATGAGTAGTTAGAGGAGGGAAAGATAAAGATAAGGGATGGGAGAAAAAGATATAGGTGAAGGGGAAAGAATTAGTGGAGGAAGTATAAGGAATAATATAGAATGAGTTGAGAAGGAAGATATATATAAAGAAGAGGGAGATACAGAAGAGGGAGATCAAGAGGAGGAAGATAAAGAAGAGGGAGATAAAGAAGAGGGAGATCAAGAGGAGGAAGATAAAGAAGAGGGAGATAAAGAAGAGGGAGATCAAGAGGAGGAAGATAAAGAAGAGGGAGATAAAGAAGAGGGAGATAAAGAAGAGGGAGATAAAGAGGAGGAAGATAAAGAAGAGGGAGATCAAGAGGAGGAAGATAATGAAGAGGGAGATAAAGAAGAGGGAGATAAAGAACAGGAAGATAAAGAACAGGAAGATAAAAGAAGGGGAAGATAAAGAAGAGGAAGATAATGAAGAGGGAGATAAAGAAGAGGGAGATAAAGAACAGGAAGATAAAAGAAGGGGAAGATGGAGAAGAGGGAGATAAAGAAGAGGAAGATAAAGAGGAGGAAGATAAAGTAGAGGGAGATCAAGAGGAGGAAGATAAAGAGGAGGGGGATACAGAAGAGGGAGATAAAAGAAGGGGAAGATGGAGAAGAGAGAGATAAAGAAGAGGAAGATAAAGAAGAGGAAGATAAAAGAAGGGGAAGATAAAGAAGAGGAAGATAAAGCTAAAGAAGAAAGAGATAAAGAAGAGGAAGATAAAGAAGAGGGAGATAAAGATAAAGAAGAGAGAGATAAAGAAGAGGAAGATAAAGAAGAGGGAGATAAAGACGAGAGAGATACAGAAGAGGAAGATAAAGTAGAGGAAGATAAAGAAGAGGGGGATACAGAAGAGGGAGATAAAAGAAGGGGAAGATGGAGAAGAGAGAGATAAAGAACAGGAAGATAAAGAACAGGAAGATAAAGAAGGGAAGATAAAGAAGAGGAAGATAAAGAAGAGCGGAAATAAAGAAGAAAGAGATAAAGAAGAGGAAGATAAAGAAGAGGAAGATAAAGAAGAGGAAGATAAAGAAGAGGGAGATAAAGAAGAGGGAGATAAAGAAGAGGGAGATAAAGATAAAAGAAGAAAGAGATAAAGAAGAGGAAGATAAAAAGAAGAGGGAGATAAAGACGAGAGAGATACAGAAGAGGAAGATAAAGAAGAGGGAGATAAAGAAGAGGGAGATAAAGAAGAGGGAGATAAAGAAGAGGGAGATATATATCAAGAAGAGGGAGATAAATAAGAGGAAGATAAAGATAAGGAAGATAAAGAAGAGGAAGATAAAGAAGAGGGAGATAAAGATGAGAGAGATAAAGAAGAGGGAGATAAAGCATAGGAAGATAAAGGTAAAGAAGAGGAGATAAAGATAAAGAAGAGGGAGATAAAGATAAAGAAGATGGAGATAAAGATAAAGAAGAGGGAGATAAAGATAAAGAAGAGGGAGATAAAGATAGAGAAGACGGAGATAAGGAAGAGAGAGATAAAGAAGACTGAGATAAAGAAGATGAAGATAAAGAAGAGTGAGATAAAGATAAAGAAGACTGAGATAAAGAAGAGAGAGATAAAGAAGAGGGAGCCACACGGAAAGAAAAAAAACAGAGGAGGACGAAAGAGAGGGCGCAGGCAAAATGATGGAAGGAAGAAAAGGGTTGAAAGACAGAAGGAAACCAGAAAAGGAGAGGTAATTGGAAGAAACAGAAAATTAAAAAGAGGGTAGATGGCGACGTGAAAAGATGGTAAAGGAAAGATAAGATGTGAATGGTTATGAACAGAGAGAAAAATAAGTGTGTGGAAAATGAGAGTGGGGGGGGGGTGGTGGTGGATAGTAAGCAGAAAAAAAGAAAAGATGAGCAAATGAGAGTAGATACAAAAGTTAAAGTTAAAGAAAGGCCAAAATATGTAGAATATATAGCAAACATAGAAGACAGAAGTAATGGTAACAACAAAGAAAAAGACATCACCTCAGTGCAAATAAAAACAAGTGGAACAATATTAAAACAGGTAAATGAATTTAAATATTTGAGAACAATGTTAACCTCAGATGGTAGATGTACAACAGAGGTGAGATGGTAGATGTACAAAAGAGGTGAGATGGTAGATGTACAAAAGAGGTGAGATGCAGAATGGCTCAGGCAAAAGCAGCTTTCCAAAAAAATGAGGAAGATACTGTGCAATTCATTTTTGACAATAGAAACAAGAAAAAGAGTTTTAAATGTTATGTAGAGCCAGTCTTAACATATGGATGCGAATCATGGACAATAGGACAACAGACAAGAAAATCACTGGAGTCTGTAGAAATGTGGTTTTACAGAAGAATGTTGAGAATAACATGGACAGCTAAGAAGAGTAATGAAAACGTTCTGAAAGGGGCCAAAGCAAAAAGAGAGCTAATTTCCAATATTAGGAAGAAACAATCATCATTTTTGGCCATGTAATGAGAAGAGAACAGCTGGAATATATTGTGACAACTGGGAAAATTGAGGAACGAAGAGATAGAGGGAAGCAAAGAGAAAAAATACCAGACAGCTTAAGAGATGGCTTGGCAGAAGATCAACAACAGAAATGATAAATAACTGTCGAGATCGAAAGTTGTGGAGAAACATAATCACCTACGCCAGCAGACAAGGCACTTCATGATGATAGCAAACATGAAAAAAAAAAAAACAAATATAACACACTTTTGTTTTTCAATAAAAAGCATGATTCAACATATAAAAATGAAAACATAGCTACAAACACCAAACACAGGACGAACACACAAACACTCATAGCAACAAACAGAATGTTTGTTTACCTTCGGTAGTTCTGGCAAGCAACCTCCAAACAACGAAATTTTAATTTAACAGACCCTACTCTACACAAAATCACCCAAAACCGGAAAAAATTTAAAAAAAAAACAATTTAATTTTCAATGATAAATTTTACATAAACTTGTTTCCACAAAAATTATGGATTATCATAAAAACTACATAATTTTTGCGTTGAATTTCGAATATAATTTGATTAATATTATTAGTAGGAAGATGAAACTGAAGTATTTATCCACTTGAAAAGGGTTGTATGTAGCTTATGACGTAAGGATAATCCACAGTTATAATCCACTTTCACAAAAGATGAAATTTGGAAATCCTGAATAGGATTACGTTTTGGCTTTTATTTTTATTTTTTTCAGTGAATCCTGAATAAAGGAATATATTGGACTGCAAAAGAATATTGAATCAAGGAAATAAGGTAATCTTAAAGTTTAGAAAGCAAACAGATTTCTATTAAATTCTAATTAGTTCAACGGTTTAAAACTAACTACAGCTTTCACGAGAAAGAGACGAGAGTTTCGAGATTCGGCAGTTGGCTCGCGGTTTTCCTTTTCTCGTTTCCGTTTTGTTTTAGCGACTCGTAGAAGCAATTCGGTATAAGGTTGTGGGCGGTATCGAAACGAGAAGAATCGATAGTTGTAGAGAGTGCGTGGGTTGCGTGGCTGGGAGGCTGGAGCTTGTGGGTAAAGTCCGGGCGGACTCGATATGCGCTCTACCGTTATGTATTCGTCTGTGGAGAGCAGTTAAACGTGTTGTGCCCACCAGAGAATCTGGAGTCTGTTTATGTCCGAATTGTGGCTGCACTGCTGTTTATAATTGATAGTTTAGTTGCTCTCCATGATTCAGATGTCTAAATTGTTAGATATTATTGAGGCAGAAAGGTGAGGGGGGCAGAGGGAGGGCAGGGAGCAGAATGGTGCTCAATGTTGTCATAATCATCGAGTTTATTTTTATGTTGAATCATTTCTTTCTTCAATTTATTCTTCTACCTTCCAACTCACTGTGGAGTATAGGTCTTCAACAAAGACTTTAAACTTCTCTGTGGAGTATAGGTCTTCAACAAAGACTTTAAACTTCTCTGTGGAGTATAGGTCTTCAACAAAGACTTTAAACTTCTCTGTGGAGTATAGGTCTTCAACAAAGACTTTAAACTTCTCTGTGGAGTATAGGTCTTCAACAAAGACTTTAAACTTCTCTGTGGAGTATAGGTCTTCAACAAAGACTTTAAACTTCTCTGTGGAGTATAGGTCTTCAACAAAGACTTTAAACTTCTCTGTGGAGTATAGGTCTTCTACAAACACTTCCATCCCCCTGTTGAGCATAGGTCTTCTACAAACACTTCCATCCCCCTGTTGAGCATAGGTCTTCTACAAACACTTCCATCCCCCTGTTGAGCATAGGTCTTCAACAAACACTTCCATCCCCCTGTTGAGCATAGGTCTTCTACAAACACTTCCATCCCCCATGTGGAGCATAGGTCTTCAACAAACACTTCCATCCCCCTGTTGAGCATAGGTCTTCAACAAACACTTCCATCCCCCTGTTGAGCATAGGTCTTCTACAAACACTTCCATCCCCCTGTTGAGCATAGGTCTTCTACAAACACTTCCATCCCCCTGTTGAGCATAGGTCTTCTACAAACACTTCCATCCCCCATGTGGAGCATAGGTCTTCAACAAACACTTCCATCCCCTGTTGAGCATAGGTCTTCAACAAACACTTCCATCCCCTGTTGAGCATAGGTCTTCTACAAACACTTCCATCCCCCTGTTGAGCATAGGTCTTCTACAAACACTTCCATCCCCTGTTGAGCATAGGTCTTCTACAAACACTTCCATCCCCCTGTTGAGCATAGGTCTTCTACAAACACTTTTCAAGCCGTTCTGTTTCCTGTCATTCTCATAAGATCATTCGATGTCTTCCCCATCATCTTCCTGGATACTTCAATTCCTCTACATGTTTTAGTTGTGTCCTGCTTTTCATTTGCGATATTCATAATTGTGTTCTCTTGATGTTGATTTTCATGTTGCATTTTTGTGCCTGTGATGTTTAGTTTCTTGAAGTGATCTTGTAGGTCTTCTATTGTTTCATGTATTAGTGCCTGATCGTCTGCAAATAAAAGCTCGTTGATCTCCTCTGTCTCTGAGGGGTTGGCTAGTTTGCATATATGGTCCATGTATGTAATAAACAGTAGGGGGGATAGTACGCACCTCTGTCTGATCTAACTTCGAAGTGGTCTGTGTAGCCTGCTGCTGTTCTGACCCTGTAGCAGCTGTTGATGTAAAAAAAAAAAAAAAAAAAAAGTAAAGTACCCCCGTCACGCCAAGTGGCGTATAGGGAAATATGGTGTTAGTGACCCTAAATTTTACAGACCTTCAGCGCATGATTTTCGGGGTAATGTGGTCGGTAATACGCCCGTGCCTCTTTACTTTCCCAGAAAAAATCCGGTACTCATTTAAGGCTGGGTGAACCCGGAAGCCGTCGGTTTGGATCGAACCCTACCCCTTGTCCTTTGTAGTCCAGTTCACTAACCACTGAGCTATCTCGGCTCCCTGCTGTTGATGTAGAGACTTTTAATAAGTTTGGTTAGATGTTGGTTTACTCCGTATGTTGTTAGTATCTCCCACAGTTGTTCTCTGTTTACTCTGTCGAATGCTTTTTCCTGGTCAACGAAGGCTATGTACGCATTTTGATTCTGTTTGGTTGTCTTTTCTGCTCCTGTTTTAATGTATCGCTTGAAAGTATGTAATTACCAACACTTTAGTTCCCCTCCATAAAATATAACGTTTAACACCATCCAATTAACATATTCACAAATGCACCATCCAATTAACATATTCACAAATGCACCATCCAATTAACATATTCACAAATGCACCATCCAATTAACATATTCACAAATGCACCATCCAATTAACATATTCACAAATACACCATCTAATTAGCATATTCACAAATGCACCATCCAATTAACATATTCACAAATACACCATCTAATTAACATATTCACAAATGTACCATCCAATTAACATATTCACAAATACACCATCTAATTAACATATTCACAAATGCACCATCCAATTAACATATTCACAAATGCACCATCCAATTAACATATTCACAAATGCACCATCCAATTAACATATTCACAAATACACCATCTAATTAACATATTCACAAATGTACCATCCAATTAACATATTCACAAATACACCATCTAATTAACATATTCACAAATGCACCATCCAATTAACATATTCACAAATACACCATCCAATTAACATATTCACAAATGCACCATCCAATTAACATATTCACAAATACACCATCCAATTAACATATTCACAAATGCACCATCCAATTAACATATTCACAAATACACCATCCAATTAACATATTCACAAATGCACCATCCAATTAACATATTCAAAAATACACCATCCAATTAACATATTCACAAATGCACCATCCAATTAACATATTCACAAATGCACCATCCAATTAACATATTCACAAATACACCATCCAATTAACATATTCACAAATGCACCATCCAATTAACATATTCACAAATACACCATCCAATTAACATATTCACAAATACACCATCCAATTAACTCTTTTCATACGTTTAGACGCACCATGTGCCATGCCGATTTCGATCATGTACCATTAGCCGCACAGTGCGTCACTCTCAATTTGATTAGTGTAAATTGTCATCAAACCATATTCTTTTTACATATCTTGTATCATCTTGTATCATTTTGTATCATCACGAGACAAATCTGAAACAAGTGCAACGTTTCAAATACTTGGGCACAATAATAACATCAGATGGGAGATGTACCACAGAAATAAAAAGTAGAATAGCTCAGGCCAAAATAGCATTTCAGAAAATGAAAAATATCTTATGCAACAAATCTATGTCAATAAAAATGAGAAAGAGAGTTCATCGGTGCTATATAGAACCAATTCTGACCTATGGAAGCGAATCATGGACAGTAGACAAACAAATGAAAAGACGATTAGAGGCTACAGAGATGGGATTTCTCAGAAGAATGTTAAAAGTTCTCTGGACAACTAAAAAGACCAATGAGGAAGTTCTCAAAGAGGCCAACACAAAAACGGAGCTCCTAAAAAACACCAGAAAGAAACAATCAACATTTTTCGGGCACATCATGAGAAGAGGAAAGTTGGAATACTTGGTTACAACTGGCAAAATAAAAGGAAAGAGAGATCGCGGACGACAAAGAGAGAAAATACTGGATAGCTTGATGTCATGGCATGGAAAACAGTCAACAACAGAACTGATACGATGCATTTGTGGATAGAGATTGTGGAATGACATAATCGCTTACGCCAACCGGCATGACACATGATGATAAGCTAGTTAACAAAGGCACTCAAAAGACGTTCTTCTTCAGAGCTTTCAAAAACAATGACGCGCCAGTAATCTTCTAAATTACCAGACGCACTGTTTATATGCTTCCTACGTTAATCTACGCGAAACTAAACATAGGCACAATAATAATAAGATGAAGAAAGTAAAGCAAATAAAGAAGAAGGAAAGAAGGAAGAAATGAAATAAATTGATACATTCCTAAGTGTCGTGTTCCTTACTGTTACCTGCATGCACAGCCACAGGGAGCCAGTAGTGGGGTGTAACGTGTACGTCTACAAGGTATGGTAACAGCTTTACAAACAAGGAACACAACAAAATACTGACGTTTCAGCCTGCACGAGGTCTTCTTCATAAAACGAGAACAGACGATGGGAAAGAGATAAATATCCCCACATCTACGATGATATGATAAATATCCTCACATCTACGATGATATGATAAATATCCTCACATCTATGATATGATAAATATCCCCACATCTACGATATGATAAATATCCCCACATCTACGATATGATAAATGTGCCCACATCTACGATATGATAAATATCCCCACATCTACGATGATATGATAAATATCCTCACATCTACGATATGATAAATATCCCCACATCTACGATGATATGATAAATATCCCCACATCTACGATGATATGATAAATATCCCCACATCTACGATGATATGATAAATATCCTCACAACTACGATATGATAAATATCCTCACATCTACGATATGATAAATATCCCCACATCTACGATATGATAAATATCCCCACATCTACGATGATATGATACATATCCCCACATCTACGATGATATGATAAATATCCTCACATCTACGAGGATATGATAAATATCCCCACATCTACGATATGATAAATATCCTCACATCTATGATATGATAAATATCCCCACATCTACGATGATATGATAAATATCCCCACATCTACGATGATATGATAAATATCCTCACATCTACGATATGATAAATATCCCCACATCTACGATATGATAAATATCCCCACATCTACGAGGATATTATAAATATCCCCACATCTACGATGATATGATAAATATCCTCACATCTATGATATGATAAATATCCTCACATCTATGATATGATAAATATCCCCACATCTATGATATGATAAATATCCCCACATCTAGGATATGATAAATATCCCACATCTACGATGATATGATAAATATCCCCACATCTATGATATGATAAAAATCCCCACATCTATGATATGATAAATATCCCCACATCTACGATGATATGATAAATATCCCCACATCTATGATATGATAAATATCCCCACATCTACGATATGATAAATATCCCCCACATCTATGATTGATAAATATCCCCACATCTATGATATGATAAATATCCCCACATCTACGACGATATGATAAATATCCCCACATCTACGATTATATGATAAATATCCCCACATCTACGATGATATGATAAATATCCCCACATCTACGATGACATGATAAATATCGCCACATCTACGATGATATGATAAATATCCCCACATCTACGAGGATATGATAAATATCCCCACATCCACGATGATATGATAAATATCCCCACATCTACGATGAGATGATAAATATCCCCACATCTATGATATGATAAATATCCCACATCTACGATATGATAAATATCCTCACATCTACGATATGATAAATATCCTCACATCTACGATATGATAAATATCCTCACATCTACGATATGATAATGTCCCCACATCTATGATATGATAAATATCCCCACATCTACGATATGATAAATATCCCCACATCTACGATGATATGATAAATATCCTCACATCTACGATATGATAAATATCCCCACATCTACGATATGATAAATATCCCCACATCTACGATGATATGATAAATATCCCCACATCTACGACATGATAAATATCCCCACATCTACGATGATATGATAAATATCCCCACATCTACGATATGATAAATATCCCCACATCTACGATGACATGATAAATATCCCACATCTACGATGATATGATAAATATCCCCACATCTACGATGATATTATAAATATCCCCACATCTACGATATGATAAATATCCCCACATCTATGATATGATAAATATCCCACATCTATGATATGATAAATGTCCCCACATCTACGATATGATAAATATCCCACACCTACGATATGATAAATATCCCCACATCTATGATGATATGATAAATATCCCCACATCTACGATGATATGATAAATATCCCCACATCTACGATATGATAAATATCCCACATCTACGATATGATAAATATCCCCACATCTATGATGATATGATAAATATCCCCACATCTACGACATGATAAATATCCCCACATCTATGATATGATAAATATCCCCACATCTACGATGATATGATAAATATACCCACATCTACGATGATATGATAAATATCCCCACATCTATGATATGATAAATATCCCCACATCTACGATGATATGATAAATATCCCCACATCTATGATATGATAAATATCCCCACATCTACGATGATATGATAAATATCCCCACATCTATGATATGATAAATATCCCCACAGCTACGATGATATGATAAATATCCCCACATCTATGATATGATAAATATCCCCACATTTACGATGATATGATAAATATCCCCACATCTACGATGATATGGACCTGGCTCCCTGCTACCAGTTTTACCGCAGCTCTACATTTATTTTCCCATTTCCTGCTCAAACACAGCCAACTATAGATTTACTAAGGCCAGCGGGCAGAAAATAGAACCGGAAAATCATCCAATAGCGTGACGTTTTCAGCGATGTGAGTTATAGGCTGCTGACGTCACTTTAGCCACGACTGTGACTTTTCCGTAAAGTTGACGTCACGATAGTTGAGGTTTTCCGAGAATTTCCTTTCATTTCACAAGGGAAGTAAATCTAGTGTTGGCTGAGGGTTAACCTTCAACATTTCTTTGCTTCATTTTAGTTGGACAAGTCAGTCTATGACAACCTGCACCATCAAAGCGAGGAGAGAGAGAGAGAGAGAGAGAGAGGCAGAGAGAGAAAAGAAAAGAGAGAGAGGCAGAGAGAGGCAGAGAGAGACATAGAGAGAAACAGAGAGAGAGAGAGTGAGATAGAGAGGGAGCGAGAGAGAGAGTGAGAGAGAGGCAAAGAGAGACATAGAGAGAGACAGAGAGATAGTGAGAGAGAGGCAGACAGAGACATAGAGAGCGAGGCAGAGAGAGAGAGACATGGAGAGAGGCAGAGAGGGAGCGAGAGAGAAGGAGCGATAGAGAGGGAGCGAGAGAGAGAGAGCGAGAGAAAAAGCGAGAGAGTAAGAGCAGAATTGCGCTCCATGGTAGCCAACCTTCGATGTGGAGATGGACAAGTCAACCTATGACAATCTGCACCATCAAAGCGAGAGAGAGACATAGAGAGAGAGGCAGAGAGAGACATAGAGAGAGAGGCAGAGAGAGACAGAGAGAGATAGAGAGACAGAGAGAGATAGAGAGACAGAGAGAGAGACAGAGAGAGACAGAGAGAGACAGAGAGAGACAGAGAGAGATAGAGGCATAGAGAGAGACATAGAGAGAGACAAAGAGAGAGGGAGAACAGTAGGGTGCTTCATGGTAGCCAACCTTCGTTGTGGAGATGGACAAGTCAGCCTATTACAACCTGCACCATCAAAGCAAGAGACAGCGGAATGGTGCTCCATGGTAGCCAACCTTCGATGCGGAGATGGCACTCGATGATGATAATCAAGGTTTACTAAAAGCTCCTTTCCTATAATTTCTATTTGAATGTTTTGATTGTCTTCAAATTGACGGCCATCTTTGGACCGCAAAGTCGCAATTCTTTTTCGTTAGAAGTGAAGCAAAAACTCCTCACAGAACACTTCGTTGCGACTGCACTATCATCATGTACCATACTAGATGCTGTAGGCGATCATGTCTTTCTATAATTTTTATTTTTTATCCACAGTGCATCGTATACATTCTGTAGACTGTTTTCCGTGCAACGACATCGATGTCCTGCAAGATCGTGAATTGTTTAGATATAAAAATCTCAAATCATCATCATCATCATCATCATCATCATCATCATCGAGTGCCATCTCCACATCGAAGGTTGGCTACCATGGAGCACCATTCCACTGTGTCTCTTGCTTTGATGGTGCAGGTTATAATAGGCTGACTTGTCCATCTCCACATCGAAGGTTGGCTACCATGGAGCGCCATTCTGCTCTGTCTCTTGCTTTGATGGTGCAGGTTGTCATAGGCTGACTTGTCCATCTCCACATCGAAGGTTGGCTACCATGGAGCGCCATTCCACTCTGTCTCTTGCTTTGATGGTGCAGGTTGTCATAGGCTGACTTCCTCATCAAGGCCAGCTCCTTGTCGTGGGGATGGGGCTTAACAGTCACCAGGGACTGAAAACTAAGACTGGCCAGGCCTTCCTACAACCGAGCAAGACCACAGTCTGCTCTAGCAAGTTCAAGTGCTGAAGTCGGAGGCAACCAGCCAAAAGGGCACAACAATCGGATGCCACGACTAACGCAAATGGAAGTATGTCTATAACCGCAAATCGATATGGCACTCGCCCTGTGATGGACACTCAGGCAGGTGCAGCGCCGGGCCCTCAGCCTCGAAAGGGCCCAACCTCTATTACTGGATGTCCTTCTCAACCGCTCTGTGGAGTCAGGGGGCGAGAGAATAGAGCTACTGGCCATCCAAAATAAGACCACTCAAAATAATGCACTGGAATGCTGAAGGCATCAACAGCAAAAGAGATGGGTACAGTAAAAAGATAGAATTAGAAAATATCCTGCATGAAGAACAAATAAGCATATGCTGTTTGCAGGAAACCCATCTAAACAACGACATAGCCTTGAAGATTAGGGGATACCAGTGCTACCGATCTGACAGAAAAAAACAAAAGGGCGGAATACTGACTCTTGTGAGGAACAACATTAATGCATGTCAGATTGAAGTGTATATGGATGGGGCGGAATATCAAATACTGCACATCAGGACAGAAATACAGACTTTCATCTCTTAACTACTATTGTCCGAGTGACCGCCCACTAGCACTAGACACAATTACATTAAAAGAAAGAATAATTGTATGTGGAGACTTTAACAGCCATTCACAGAGCTGGGGCTATGAACATATGGACAAGAGAGGTGAAGAGCTTGAAAATTGGCAGGATGACAATGGCTTATACTATTAAACCAGGCAACAGATCCACCAACATTCTACTCCAGATCATGCATACCACATCTACACCAGACCTTGCTTTCCATTCACCAGACCTGGATTGGATATCACACGTATTGTTGGGAAACAACTTGGAGGCAGCGACCCCAGACCTGTCTTTTTAGTGGTACAAAATAAGGCCACCAGGGAGAGCAGCGCTCTCTACAGATGGAATTACAAAAAGGCAGACTGGAAAATGTATCAACACTACACCAGTGTACAGACTAAAGATATAAATACAGATAGAGACATCAACAAAATAGTTGATGAATTCAGTAGACTAATAATACAAGCTGCCAGTGAAACAATACCTAGAGGGGCACGGAAACACTACAAACCATACTGGAGTAGTGAACTAGAGCAACTGCACAATGACATGGAAACATCTCGAAAGCAAGCAGAAAATAACCCTTGCCAAGAACACCACAATAACTACCAGCATGCTAAAGCCAAATTTCAACGGGCTAAACTACAAGCCTGACGCAGAAGCTGGAAAGAGAAAACAGAGTAATTGAATCTAGAACGAGACACAAGAAAAGTGTGGAAGCTTGTAAAACAGCTGAATGATGAGGGTACAGAAAGGAACACCAAAATTACACTGAAGAAGGATGGAAACATTCTAACAGGTAAACATGCAGCAAATTACTTTGCAGACTCCTTTGCAAATGACAATAATATTGAAATTAGCCTAGAGAAACGACAAGAGACCCGTTTAAAACAACAAAATGCAAGACAAGAAGAGACCACACATGAAGTCATGGAAATACCCATTACACAAGAGAGCTAGAGCTGGCAATATCCAAATTAAAAATGAAAAAGTCACCAGGCAGTGATGGAGTGTCCAATGAAATGATTAAGAACTTGGGAACTGCAGCTAAAGCAAAACTACTGCAGATCTACAACATTTGCTGGATCACAGGTAAAGTGCCACAGGCATGGAGAGAAGCAATTATGATACCATTACTAAAGCCAGGAAAAGATGGTTCAACGACATCCAGCTATAGACCAATCAGCCTTACAAGCTGTTTGTGTAAAACAATGGAACGTATAATCAATCTCAGACTGCAGTGGTACCTGGAAAGTGAAAATCTCCTTGTCCCACAACAAGCAGGCTTTAGACAGTGTTACTCTACCGAAGATCAGGCAACCTATCTTTCCCAGGAAATTGAAGATGCGTTTCAAGAAAAGAAACTGGTACTAGCAGCATGGATAGACCTAAAGAAAGCATTTGATAAGGTATGGAAGGAAGGGCTTTTGAAGAAACTGAGAAATTATGGAGTAAATGGCAGGATGTACAAATGGGTCAAAGCATACCTGCATAACAGGAGAGCCAGAGTGCAACTGGATGGTCTTAAGAGTAAGAAGGTCTTATTGCGCCAGGGCGTTCCACAGGGAGGGGTACTATCTCCAACACTTTTTCTGATCTACATCAATGACCTAGTTACTGAACTACCATATGCATCAAAGTGGCAATGTATGCAGATGACTTGGTAATGTGGTGCACAGAGGAGTATGCAACAGTGGCCTCCAAATTGCTACAAAGAGCTATGAATGCACTGAATTCATGGACAAATAGATGGTGTATCAGCATCAATACAGACAAATGCAGTACTACACTTTTCACACTCTCCCCAAAACAAAAAGCAGGAGCCATCTACATAAACAATGAGCCTGTGAAAGAAGACATATAAGCTACATATCTCGGAGTTACATTTGATAACAAACTATCTTGGAAACAGCAGATAAATAAGGCAACCCAAAAAGCAAGGAGGAAATTGGCTATTCTAAGAAAGTTGTGTGGAACCACATGGGGTGCGAGTGGGAAAATACTCAGTAAAGTTTACCAACAGAGTATACGCCCACATTTAGAATATGGATCATCCGCATGGTGCTCAGCATCAAACACCACATTGCAAGAACTGGATAAAGTACAAAACCAGGCACTTAGGGTCATCACAGGAGCAATGAAATCAACACCAATATTGGAGATGGAGAAATTGTGGAGGATACCAGCACTGAGAGAACGGAGGGACACAAAGGTGCTGATACAGGCAGAAAAATTTGTATGCATGCCGAGACATCCAATGAAGGCCGATTCCAAAATCTTGCATTGGGACGACTTAAGAGAAGCAGTTTTATCCACCAAGCCAAGCGTATTAGTAGACAAACACCAGACATGCCAAGAGTTGTTAACCCCTACTGCCCATACCAGAACAGACTCCCTGGACAGATGAATCAGGATTATCAGTTCAAATACGGACAGAAGTGAAAGGAATAGTTGACAAAGAGGAACAAATAGTCTACAGCGAAAAACAATAACTCTCAGTTTCCTGGATGAAGAATACCCACAAGACCTATGGATTCGTGTGTATACAGATGGATCAGCACAGAATGCAGTAAAGAATGGGGGAGCAGGTGCATATATAGAGTACCCAAATAACACTAGGGATATGAATAAAATAGCAACAGGGAAATATTGTCACAATTATGATGCAGAAATACAAGCAATAAAGTTGGCAATAGAAAAACTGCTGAACAGTAATCTTAGCCCCAGCCTGTAGTGTTTTTGACAGATGCAAGATCAGTACTCCAGGCACTACAATCCAGAAAATTACCACATCTGCAGACCTTATTGACTGAACTCTGCAAGCACCACAGGGTTGCCCTGCAGTGGATCCCGTTTCACTGTGGAATACCAGGAAATGAGAAAGCAGATCAGTTGGCAAAGGAAGGTTCAACAGGCACACAACTAGATACACCGGTTACATACCATCATAAGAAACAGATAATCAAATCAATCAGAGGACCACAAGCCCCAAATCAGGATGCCTTTCATAATATGAATAGATATGAACAAGTTATCATTATACGCCTCAGAACAGGACACAATCGACTCCATAGTCACATGTATACAAAATTCAAGATCGGCACATCAACTACTTGTACATGTGGACAGGCACCCCAGACTGCTGAACACATACTTCAAGACTGCACTGATATAGTAGACTGAGGAAAATCCATTGGCCCATAGATACAACACTACAGACAAAACTATATGGGCCACTGCAAGAATTACAAAAGACAGTAAAATTCATACAGGAAACGACATTGCTGATATAGACAATACTTCAGGCGAACGAAAGACATATAGATAGGCTGACTTGTCCATCTCCGCATCGAAGGTTGGCTACCATGGAGCGCCATTCCGCTCTGTCTCTTGCTTTGATGGTGCAGGTTGTCATAGGCTGACTTGTCCATCTCCACGTCGAAGGTTGGCTACCATGGAGCGCCATTCCGCTCTGTCTCTCGCTTTTTTTGGTGCAGGTTGTCATAGGTTGACTTGTCCATCTCCACATCGAAGGTTGGCTACCATGGAGTGCCATTCCGCTCTGTCTCTCGCTTTGATGGTGCAGGTTGTCATAGGCTGACTTGTCCATCTCCACATCGAAGGTTGGCTACCATGGAGCGCCATTCCACCCTGTCTCTTGCTTTGATGGTGCAGGTTGTCATAGGCTGACTTGTCCATCTCCACATCGGAGGATGGAAAACTCTTCTTTGTAATCTGCCGAACATAGAAAACTAAACTGAGAAGTGTGGACGATGTCCCTGACAGTGTATGGCTAAAAGTGATCAACGACTCATAACTGACTGTTTCATCAAATCAGTGGACTATAGCTGATCAAGATTATACTATATCTCTCCCCGTGGACCTAGACACAGACATAATACCAGTTTCGACCAAAAAGAGAAGGCAAATACGGTATCCACGAATTCCTTCTGAAAATCGGATGATTAGAGCCGGTAGGCGAAAAATATCACAATTTGCTGCAACGACAACATAGCGTAGCTACGCTCATTGCGCCCTCTTGTTTGTACTGGGTAGTGAGTGGAGCAGCCATTGGACAAAGGAAGTTTTCAAAACTTAGACAAAAAAAGCGCTAACGAAGAAAGGAGAGGAAGAAAATTAAGAAGAGAATAAGAAGAAGAAAAAGAAGAAGAAAAAGAAGAAAAAAAAAAAGAAGAAGAAAAGAAGAAGAGGAAGAAAAGAGGAAGAAGAAGAAGAAGAAGAAGAAGAGACGACGACGACGAAGTAAAAGACGAAGAAAAATAATACGGAGAAGAAATTTAAAAAATGGCAAATAAGAAAGCAGAAGACGAGATAAAATAGAAAGCAAATGAAGAAAAGAAGAAGAGGAAGAATGTGTGTAAAAGTGAACATAAATGAAGAGAAAACAGAATATGATGACGCAAAAAAAAAAACGAAGAAGAAAATTTGAAGAAAGAATTAAAAAAAACAAATGAATGAGAAGAAGAATACAAAATAATAATAATAAAATGCGCAAGTAAAGAAAAAGAATTTTAAAAATATATAATGAGCCCCGTCACGCCAAGTGGCGTATAGGGAATATGGTGTTAGTGACCATCATTTGTATAGACCTTCGGCACATGATTTTTGACGTAATGTGGTCGGTATTACGCCCGTGCCGCTTTACTTTCCCAGAAAAAAAAAATCCGATGCCCATTTTAGGCTGGGTGAACCCGGAAGCCGTCGATCCTCTTGTCCTTTGTAGTTATTGAGTTATTAGCGGGTTTTCATCATTGCACTCCGAACATGTCCATAGGTGCTCAGATCCCCTCCTCAGCAATTCCCTCAGTGTCCAGCGACTGACGACTCCAGTTCTATGTTGGTTGATAAGTCTTCTTACACGGCCACTAAGTTTCTCGTTTCTGGCTGTGCCCATCTTAACTCCCATCTCTCTCATCCGAAGGTGTGACGTGGACTCATGGTTGTCGAAGTCCTGTGCTCTTCCCACATCCCGGAGGGCATTGATGATGTCCGCCCCATCTATGTGTAAGGGATCCGCCATAGCTCAGTGGTTACTGAACTTGACTACAAAGGACAATAGGTCGGGTTCGATCCCAACCGACGGCTTCCGGGTTCACCCAGCCTTTAATGGGTACCGGATTTTTTTCTGGGAAAGTAAAGCGGCACGGGCGTAATACCGACCACATTACCCTAAAAATCATGTGCTAAAGGTCTGTAAATGTATGCTCACTAACACCATATTCCCTATACGCCACTTGGCGTGACGGGGGTACTTTAGTTTTTACTTTACATCTATGTGTTGACCGTCCTCAACGTTAGCCCAACTAGCCAACCTGTTCGCTCGATCATTTCCCCGTACTCACGCATGTCCTGGGACGTAGCCAAAGTGGAGTCGAGCTCTGTACGCACGCAATGGGTAAGGTCATTGCAAAAGTAAAAAATACGAGAGGTCACCTTTTTCGTTTGTAGTTCAGTTCACTAAGCACTGAGCTATCGCGGCACCAAATAAAAAGAATGAGAAAAATTAAAAAGACAATAAAAGAGGATAAAGTTCTTTTGCAACAGATAATCCCTTGTTCTTTCGCAAAACCATTAAAAAAAAAACACTATTCTTTATCTTCTTTCCTAAATAAATCCTGTTGTTTCTTTATCCATTTCTCATTTCCTCTTTAGAGCTTTCTAATCCCATTCTTTCTTAAAGGAATTACGCTGTCTGTGAGTCTCAAAGACGAACGATACCACGTTCCAGGTAGAATATAAATGAGACCAACAGAAACAAGTCCCGTCTCAAATACGAAATAAAGAATTCATCAAATAAGAATCGATGTTGCTAAAGAAGAGAATGCTATTTTAACCGGAAACAGGAATCTCGGATAATCACGTGACAAAGTGCTCACGTGCAGGCGCGCGTGAATACCCGGAAGTAGACGGAAATATTCAAAATGACTCAGTGGAACCCAACACGTGCTGTGGTTATAAATTGAAATGTAGAAATTCTTGCTGTTTGTCACAGATATTTTAGTCTACACAAGGAGGTTAATGGATGGTGTGCTGTACTTAATGTGGAGGTAGAGTGCAATAGTAAATTTCATCGCGTAATAAGCTTCACAGCGCTAATAAGCTTCACAGCGCTAATAAGCTTCACCGAGTTAATTAGCTTCACCATGTTAATAAGGGGAGCCGCGATAGCTCAGTGGTTAGTGAACTGGACTACAAAGGACAAGGGTAGGTTCGATCCCAACCGACGGCTTCCGGTTCACCCAGCCTTAAATGGGTACCGGATTTTTTATCTGGAAAAGTAATGCAGCACGGGCGTAATACCGACCACATTACCCAAAAACCATGTGCCGAAGGTCTGTATAATTTATGGTCACTAACACCATATTTCCCTATACGCCACTTGGCGTGACGGGGGTTCTTTACTTTTTTACCGTGCTAATAAGCTTCACAGCGCTAATAAGATTCTACGTGCTTATAAGCTTCACAGCGCTAATAAATTCTACGTGCTTATAAGCTTCACAGCGCTAATAAGCTTCACAGCACTAATAAGCTTCACAGCGCTAATAAGCTTCACAGCACTAATAAGATTCTACGTGCTTATAAGCTTCACAGCGCTAATAAGCTTCACAGCACTAATAAGCTTCACAGCACTAATAAGCTTCACAGTACTAATAAGCTTCACAGCGCTAATAAGATTCTACGTGCTTATAAGCTTCACAGCGCTAATAAGCTTCACAGCACTAATAAGCTTCACAGCACTAATAAGCTTCACAGCACTAATAAGCTTCACAGCGCTAATAAGCTTCACAGCACTAATAAGCTTCACAGCACTAATAAGCTTCACAGCACTAATAAGCTTCACAGCACTAATAAGCTTCACAGCACTAATAAGCTTCACAGCACTAATAAGCTTCACAGCGCTAATAAGCTTCACAGCGCTAATAAGCTTCACAGCACTAATAAGATTCTAAGTGCTTATAAGCTTCACAGCACTAATAAGCTTCACAGCACTAATAAGCTTCACAGCGCTAATAAGCTTCACAGCACTAATAAGCTTCACAGCGCTAATAAGCTTCACAGCACTAATAAGCTTCACAGCACTAATAAGCTTCACAGCACTAATAAGCTTCACAGCGCTAATAAGCTTCACAGCGCTAATAAGCTTCACAGCACTAATAAGCTTCACAGCACTAATAAGCTTCACAGCACTAATAAGCTTCACAGCGCTAATAAGCTTCACAGCACTAATAAGCTTCACAGCACTAATAAGATTCTACGTGCTTATAAGCTTCACAGCACTAATAAGCTTCACAGCACTAATAAGCTTCACAGCGCTAATAAGCTTCACAGCACTAATAAGCTTCACAGCGCTAATAAGCATCACAGCATTAATAAGCTTCACAGCACTAATAAGCTTCACAGCGCTAATAAGCTTCACAGCGCTAATAAGCTTCACAGCACTAATAAGCTTCACAGCACTAATAAGCTTCACAGCACTAATAAGCTTCACAGCACTAATAAGCTTCGCAGCACTAATAAGCTTCACAGCACTAATAAGCTTCACAGCACTAATAAGCTTCACAGCACTAATAAGCTTCACAGCACTAATAAGCTTCACAGCGCTAATAAGATTCTACGTGCTTATAAGCTTCACAGCACTAATAAGCTTCACAGCACTAATAAGCTTCACAGCACTAATAAGCTTCACAGCACTAATAAGATTCTACGTGCTTATAAGCTTCACAGCACTAATAAGATTCTACGTGCATATAAGCTTCACAGCACTAATAAGATTCTACGTGCTTATAAGCTTCACAGCACTAATAAGCTTCACAGCACTAATAAGATTCTACGTGCTTATAAGCTTCACAGCACTAATAAGATTCTACGTGCTTATAAGCTTCACAGCACTAATAAGATTCTACGTGCTTATAAGCTTCACAGCACTAATAAGATTCTACGTGCTTATAAGCTTCACAGCACTAATAAGCTTCACAGCACTAATAAGATTCTACGTGCTTATAAGCTTCACAGCACTAATAAGATTCTACGTGCTTATAAGCTTCACAGCACTAATAAGATTCTACGTGCTTATAAGCTTCACAGCACTAATAAGCTTCACAGCACTAATAAGCTTCACAGTACTAATAAGCTTCACAGCACTAATAAGCTTCACAGCACTAATAAGCTTCACAGCACTAATAAGCTTCACAGCACTAATAAGCTTCACAGCACTAATAAGATTCTACGTGCTTATAAGCTTCACAGCACTAATAAGCTTCACAGCACTAATAAGCTTCACAGCGCTAATAAGCTTCACAGCACTAATAAGCTTCACAGCGCTAATAAGCTTCACAGCGCTAATAAGCTTCACAGCGCTAATAAGCTTCACAGCACTAATAAGCTTCACAGCGCTAATAAGCTTCACAGCACTAATAAGCTTCACAGCACTAATAAGCTTCACAGCACTAATAAGCTTCACAGCACTAATAAGCTTCACAGCACTAATAAGATTCTACGTGCTTATAAGCTTCACAGCACTAATAAGCTTCACAGCACTAATAAGCTTCACAGCGCTAATAAGCTTCACAGCACTAATAAGCTTCACAGCGCTAATAGCTTCACAGCACTAATAAGCTTCACAGCACTAATAAGCTTCACAGCGCTAATAAGCTTCACAGCGCTAATAAGCTTCACAGCGCTAATAAGCTTCACAGCGCTAATAAGCTTCACAGCGCTAATAAGCTTCACAGCACTAATAAGCTTCACAGCGCTAATAAGCTTCACAGCGCTAATAAGCTTCACAGCGCTAATAAGCTTCACAGCACTAATAAGCTTCACCGCGCTAATAAGCTTCACAACGCTAATAAGCTTCACAGCACTAATAAGCTTCACCGCGCTAATAAGCTTCACAACGCTAATAAGCTTCACAGCACTAATAAGCTTCACAGCGCTAATAAGCTTCACCGCGCTAATAAGCTTCACAGCACTAATAAGCTTCACAGCACTAATAAGCTTCACAGCACTAATAAGCTTCACAGCACTAATAAGCTTCACAGCACTAATAAGCTTCACAGCACTAATAAGCTTCACAGCACTAATAAGCTTCACAGCACTAATAAGCTTCACAGCGCTAATAAGCTTCACATCGCTAATAAGCTTCACATCGCTAATAAGCTTCACAGCGCTAATAAGCTTCACAGCGCTAATAAGCTTCACAGATCTAATAATTCGCAGCATGGTTATGTAAGGCCCCGGTATCACTGCAAAGGAATTAAATTCCATAATTGCCCAACCGCAGCAGAAACAACTGATAATACATGATTTAACTCTTTCAGTAAAAAAAGTAAGTAAAGTACCCCCCGTCACGCCAAGTGGCGTATAGGGAAATATGGTGTTAGTGACCCTATATTTTACAGACCTTCAGCACATGATTTTTGGGGTAATGTGGTCGGTATTACGCCTGTGCTGATTTACTTTCCCAGAAAAAATCCGGTACCCATTTAAGGCTGGGTGAACCCGGAGCCGTCGGTTGGGATCGAACCCTACCCCTTGTCCGTAGTAGTCCAGTTCACTAACCACTGAGCTATCGCGGCTCCCACTAATTTTTAGGGAATTAGTAAAACCCAGGTGTCCTCGCCAGGGTACGAACCCCGGCTGTTGCCGTGGTAAGCCAACCGCCTATCGATTGCGCTACCGGACACCCAACTCTTTCAGTACAGAAGGTAATTTAACGGTAGAGGTTTCAAAGACAAAATGTTATAACTTTTTCAAATATTAATCTACTTGTTTATATTTATCTAACATTTAACGTACCATATATATATATATATATATATATATATATAAATGTTTAGATAAAATAAACAGGAATTAGATTTCACCACCAAGATGATACATCATCATCATAAAGTACCGGGCCTGCTGGCGTAGGTGATCATGTCTCTCCACAACTTTCGATCACGACAGTTATTTATCTTTTCTGTTGTTGACATTCTGCCAAGCCATTCTCTTAGCTGTCTGTTATCTTTTTTCTTTGCTTCCCTCTATCTCTTCATCCCTCAATTTTCCCAGTTGTTACAATATATTCCAGCTGTTCTCTTCTCATTACATGGCGCAAAAGATGATACAAGGCATATAAAAAGAACATGGTTCTATGACAGTTTACACTAATCAAATTGAGAGTGACGCACTGTGCGGCTACACGTACATGACCGAAATCGGTATGGCGCTCTGTGCGTCGAAACGTACGAAAAGAGCTGGTGGACTGTGGTGAAGTGGGTCTCAAAGTAACAGTTTGGGGGCACACCACATACAGAAAGATGAATCACAACCACAAACGTGTGTATGCTTATACAAGCACGTTCACCTGAGAGTTTTCGGTGCGATATAGAATCAATTCTCACCTATTGAAGAGAATCATGGACAGTATGAAAAAAAAGCAAAAAAAATTAGATTATAGGGCACAGAGAGTTGAGTTCCCAGGACTCTTAAAAAGACCAACGAGGAATTTCTCAAAGAGGTCAAAACAAAAAGGGAGCTCCTAAAAACATCAGAAAGAAGCAATCAACATTTTTCGGGCACATAATGAGAAGAGGAAAGTTGGAATACTTGGTTACAACTTGCAAAATACAGGGAAAGAGATATCGCAGACGACAAAGCGAGACGATACTAGATAGCTTGGTGTCATGGCATGGAAAACAATCAAAAACAGAATTGATACGATGCACCCGTGGACAAAGAATTGTAGAAGGACATGATCGCCCACGCCAGCCAGTATGGCACATGAAGATAATTTTTTTTTTTTTTAAAGGACACGATCGCCTACGTTAGTCGGCATGGCACATGATGTTAAATTTCTTTCAAGATCAAAACCAAAGTTATTTTGACCTATTGCCGTGGGGCCCCTAAAAAGTCGTAGGGCCCCACACGCGGCGACTCTTGGTAAAATCGACACTGCCATGTATCGTATATCCAGGCTTAGATGATAATGGAGGCAAAGGCGTGTCTCACAGCACCAGAGCTGGAAGTTGTCAGCGACCCACAGCTGATGGCTTGCGCAACGAGCGGTGAACCAAAACCATCCAGATCCTGATCCACCTCTCCATGGTGCCTCCAGTAACAGACTAACCTGTCTAGTCTGGCCAAGCGAGCAGGGATCGAAGAGGGAAGACAACCCGGTACTCAAAAATGAGGTGCTGAAATCGGATGTTTTGGGCCGAAAGGCGCAAATATACCAGTTATACTGCAAACCTCAACACAACGCAGACACGTCCACTTAACGTCCTTTTAAGGACGGATGACGAAGAGGAATTCTACAGTCTACGAATACTCTAGAGCACTTTAGTCATCGGGCGAACGCAAGCAGATGATAATGTCTTCCCACAAATTTCTACTCTCCAGTCACAACTAGTATAGCTTTTTACATGTCAGATGGGTATATGTATAATAACAACTTTAACATTAAATGTTTTCTTCTTCTATCTTTCAGCTCCCGGTGGAGCATAGGTCGTCAACAAACACTTTCCAGGCTTTTCTGCTCCTTGCCATTCTTTTAAGATCATTCCATGTCTTCCCCATCATCTTCATCTCTGCTTTTATCTGTCTTCTCCAAAAATTCCTTGGTCTTCCTCTTTGTCTTTTCCCCTGGGGATTCCAAAAAAGGGCATGTTGTGTAATACTCTCAGTTGGCTTCCGCAGTGTGTGCCCTATCCAGCGCCATCGTCTTCGCTGTATCTCTTTATCCACTGGTATTTGACTGGTACATTTCCATAATTCTATGTTAGTGATTTTGTCCTGTCATTTCAATTCGTTTATTCTGCGCAAGCATCCATTAATGAAGGTCTGTATCTTCGTAAATGTAATTTTTGTTGTTCTCCATGTTTCACAGTCATATAATAGATTAACTTAACAATGGAGTTGATATAAAACACTATAATTGTTATCTTACTAACTGTTTCAGTACGGAACGTTTTTATCAATTCAGTGGTAGAGATTTCAAAGACACAATTTTTCATGTTTTTAAATATTAATCTACATGTTTATATTTATCTAACACTTAAAATATTATATATGAATTCGTAGATAATTAAACAAGCAATTATATTTCCCATTATACCAAGATGATACAAGATATATAAAAAGAATATGGTTTGATGACAGTTTACACTAATGAAATTGAGAGTGACGCACTGTGCGGCTAAACGTACATGACCGAAATCGGCATGGCTCATGGTGCGGCGGAACGTACGGAAAGAGTTAATGAAGTGATCGCAATTTATGTTTAATTATCAAGGCCGATGGAAAGACCAGAAAGGGTAGACTTGCTCAAGAGGGGATCTGAGCACCTATGGACATGTTCGGAGTGCAATGATGATGACCCGCAAATAACTCAATAACTATAACAATAACTCAATAACTATAACAATAACTCAATAAATATCATAATAACTCAACAACTATAACAATAACTCAATAACTCAATAAATATAATAATAACTCAACAACTATAACAATAACTCAATAACTATAACAATAATCAATAACTCAATAAATATCATAATAACTCAATATATATATAACAATAACTCAATAACTATAATAATAAATATAATAATAACTCAATAACTCAACAACTATAACAATAACTCAATAACTATAACAATAACTCAATAACTATAACAATAACTCAATAACTCAACAACTATAACAATAACTCAACAACTATTACAATAACTCAACAACTATAACAATAACTCAATAACTATAACAATAACTCAGTAACTATAACAATAACTCAATTATTAATAACTCAATAACTATAACTCAATAACTATAACTACAACAATAACTCAATAACTATAACAATAACTCAATAACTATAACAATAACTCAATAGCTATAACAATAACTCAATAACTATAACAATAACTCAATAACTATAACAATAACTCAATAACTCAATAACTATAACAATAACAATAACTCAATAGCTATAACAATAACCAGAACATAGCTATCTTGACAATGTTGTAGCAAGGGATGGGAAATGTATAACAAAAAAAAAAAAAAAAAAAAAAAAAATAGGAGTGGGAAAAAAATTTTTATCATGAAATATTTACTAACATCAAAGCAAAAAACATCAGAACTAAAACTACAAATTGTGAGATGATATATTTACTCAATATTCCTTTATGGTTCAGTAGCATGGACATTATATAAGAAAAATAGGTAGAAAATTGAAATGTGGATAGGAAAATGGGAGGATTTCGATGGAGGAGAAATGAAAAAAAAAAAAAAAAAAAAAAAAAAATTGTATGGTTTAAGCTTTACGTAATTAATGGACAACACAAATGAACGACGACGTTTCGGCTCAGGAGGCCTTCAGCAGGAACAAACATACACACACAGAAATGAAATTAAATAAAATTAGCCCCACATAGCTAACTAATAATGAAGTACCTAGAAAGAGAAATAAAATGAAAATGGCTTCCCTGCTTATTGCGCTGTGGCCAGAAGGAAAATGAACAAAGGCTAAGTCCGTGCAGGATACCCGGTGTAGTTAACCAGCTATTGTGAGGGCCAAAGTACACGTGGAAAGGTTCTAAAAATATGGGGGGGGGGATACTGTATAAGTTACCTCAGCTATAACGTCACCGGCAATGTCTATACGTTTCTACGTATATACAACCGTGCGAGAACACACAGACTTGTATATATATATATATATATATATATATATATATATATATATATATATATATATATATATATATATATATACATCTATACACACTTATGCACACCCACATATATATATCACCATATGTACACATACATATACATATATGTATGTATATATGTGTGTATGTATATATATATACATGTATATATATATATATATACATATATATATACACATATATACGGCTACACCCGTACGTATGGGTATGCGTGTATGTGAACATGTGCGCATACAGCATACATACCAAGAACTGTCCACACCTGGGTCTGTGTGCATACACAAAGCATAAAAAAAAGTCACGTACCCCCGTCACTCCAAGTGGCGTATAGGGAATATGGTGTTAGTGACCATAAATTTTACAGACCTTCAGCACAAGATTTTTGGAGTAATTAGCTCAGTATTACGCCCGTGCCGCTTTACTTTCCCAGAAAAAATCCGGTACCCATTAAAGGTTGGGTGAACCCGGAAGCCGTCGGTTGGGATCGAACCCTACCTCTTGTCCTTTGTAGTCCAGTTCACTAATCACTGAGCTATCGCGGCTCCATACATAAAGCATAGACCAGAAGAATTCATGGCACCCAAAGGAGAAAAGAGTGAGATGTTTCAGAATGGGGCTCGCTAAGAACACGTGAAAGGTAAGGTACAGTGCAGTGCAGGTGGAAGGGTATCGCCTTGCGCAAAGGTATGTAGCCCAGACACAAGAGATATAGGGACCACCCGAGTGTCGTAGTGTAATCTAGTAGAGGAGAGCTGTGAATAGCATAGCATGTGCATATACTAATGTGCAAATACATGAGCAAAGGAGTAGTATATGCAAGGAAGAGAGCAGCTACAGGGAAACTATATGTATGAGTGTGATACATTCATGCCGCGTGGGGTCAGCAAACCCAATTGGACTATAAGGCGATTCTCAATGGCTAACCTGCTGCGGTCACCGGAGTGGCAAAGGACAATACCAGTGATACGAATGTCATTTTTGCCCTTGTGGAATTGGATTTGAAGAATTGGATGGAAGGAAGACAAACAAGAAAGTTCTGAATCAGCTGAAAATGAATTTAAAAAAAAAGAGTCAACTGGCGCTCAATGGTAGCCAAACTTCGATGTGAAAACGGCACCCAATGAATGAATGTATCGCTGTTCGTGATATCTATGATAGTGATAATCAAATGAAGCTATTAATGATATGATAGTAGAAATATTGTGCAAGGGACGTAATCAAATAAAACGTTAAATTCTATGGCAAAATGAAAAGGGGATTTAAGTTATAGAACTTGTCTTTTTCTTATTTTAAATCTGACTATAATGCATAATAATAATATATACTATAATAATAACAGGAAAAAGCATTCCACCAAGTATATAGAGAATAATTATACTAATAACATATAATAAAGAAAGATGACCGTGCGCTACAGGGACCCTAAAGGGGAGTAAAGAATAGTGGCGAAATAGTAGAGTAAAGAAATTATGTTAAATATAAAAATAAAAATTTTCAACTCAAATGTCAAGGCTGTCCTATTATATATATGGCTGTGAAACATGGAGAACAACAAAATTGACAATCACGAAATTACACTTTCTTCATTAATGGATGCTTACGCAGAATAAAAGGATGGAAATGGCAGGACAAAATCACTAACATAGAATTATGGAAATGTACCAGTCAAATACCAGTGTATAAAGAGATACAGCGAAGACGATCGTGCTGTATAGGACACACACTACGGAAGCCAACTGAGAGTACAACACAACATGTCCTTTTTTGGAATCCCCAGAGGAAAAGACAAAGAGGAAGACCAAGGAATTCTTGGAGAAGACAGATAGAATCAGAGATGAAGATGATGGGGACGACATGGAATGATCTTAAAAGAATGGCAAAAAATAGAACGCTTTGGAAAATGTTTGTTGAAGACCTATGCTCCACTGGGAGCTAAAAAGGTAGAAGAAGAAGAATAAAGAAAGAAAAATAAAGAAAGAAGGAAGGAAAGAAAGAAAGAACGAACGAAAAAAGGATAAAGAAAAAAAGAAAGGAAAGAAAGAAAGAAAGAAAAAGTTTTGCGTTTCACAGAATGAGACCAATTGGTGCCAGCCTAAAATAGAGCAACACCAAAATAACAATGTATTATAATTAAATGTGTTACTTACCTTTGCTGAAATCGTGACCTGGACTGTACACACCTTGAGAACCGCCGTAATCATCTTTGATGACATATTGCGACATTTAATAACCGTTCCTAGTCATTGGTGGTAACCATCAACAAATGCAAGACAAAATGAGCATACTTGATGAGAGATCACAACAGATGGGACTGAAAGAAATAGAGATAAGACGAAAATTATGAGAATTAATGCAGTTGGCAATAACCAAATAACAATAGGAGAAATACCTGTAATAGACGTACAAACTCACATATTTCTAGGCAGTAATATAGATCCCCCCCAAAAAATCCATTTTTGACAATAGAAACAAGAAAAAGAGTTATAAAATGCTATGTAGAGCCAGTATTAACATATGGATGTGAATCATGGACAATAGGACAACAGACAAGAAAATCAATGGAGTCTATTGAAATGTGGTTTTACAGAGCAATGTTGAGAAGATCACGGTAAGATCTGTGTTTGTTCTCTCATCAAGACTATAGTAAGATCTATTGTTTGTTCTATCATCAAGGTCATGGTAAGATCTATTGTTTGTTCTATCATCAAGGTCATGGTAAGATCTATTGTTTGTTCTATCATCAAGACTATTGTAAAATCTATTGTTTGTTCTATCATCAAGGTCATGGTAAGATCTATTGTTTGTTCCCTCATCAAGGCTATAGTAAGATCTATTGTTTGTTGTATCATCAAGGTCATGGTAAGATCTATTGTTTGTTCCCTCATCAAGGTCATGGTAAGATCTATTGTTTGTTCTCTCATCAAGGTCATGGTAAGATCTATTGTTTGTTCTCTCATCAAGACTATAGTAAGATCTATTGTTTGTTCTCTCATCAAGGTCATGGTAAGATCTATTGTTTGTTCTCTCATCAAGACTATAGTAAGATCTATTGTTTGTTATGTCATCAAGGTCATGGTAAGATCTATTGTTTGTTCCCTCATCAAGACTATAGTAAGATCTATTGTTTGTTCTGTCATCAAGATCATGGTAAGATCTATTGTTTGTTCCCTCATCAAGACTATAGTAAGATCTATTGTTTGTTCTGTCATCAAGACTATAGTAAGATCTATTGTTTGTTCTCTCATCAAGTCTATGGTAAGATCTATTGTTTGTTCTATCATCAAGGTCATGGTAAAGTCTATTGTTTGTTCTATCATCAAGGTCATGGTAAAGTCTATTGTTTGTTCTATCATCAAGGTCATGGTAAAGTCTATTGTTTGTTCTATCATCAAGACTATTGTAAGATATATTGTTTGTTCTACAATCAAGGTCATGGTAAGATCTATTGTTTGTTCCCTCATCAAGACTATAGTAAGATCTATTGTTTGTTCTATCATCAAGGTCATGGTAAGATCTATGGTTTGTTCCCTCATCAAGACTATAGTAAGATCTATTGTTTGTTCTCTCATCAAGACTATATTAAGATCTATTGTTTGTTCTCTCATCAAGACTATAGTAAGATCTATTGTTTGTTCCCTCATCAAGACTATAGTAAGATCTATTGTTTGTTCTCTCATCAAGACTATGGTAAGATCTATTGTTTGTTCTATCATGAAGGTCATGGTAAGATCTATTGTGTGTTCCCGCTTCAAGGTCATGGTAAGATCTATTGTTTGTTATCTCATCAAGGTCATGGTAAGATCTATTGTTTGTTACCACTTCAATGTCATGGTAAGATCTATTGTTTGTTCTCTCATCAAGGGAATGGTAAGATCTATTGTTTGTTCTCTCATCAAGACTATGGTAAGATCTATTGTTTGTTCTCTCATCAAGATTATGGTAAGATGTATTGCGTGTTCCCGCTTCAAGGTCATGGTAAGATCTATTGTTTGTTATCTCATCAAGGTCATGGTAAGATCTATTATTTGTTCCCGCTTCAAGACTATGGTAAGATCTATTGTTTGTTCTATCATCAAAGTCATGGTAAGATCTATTGTTTGTTCTATCATCAAGGTCATGGTAAGATCTTTTGTGTGTTCCCGCTTCAAGGTTATGGTAAGATGTATTGTTTGTTCCCGCTTCAAGGCCATGGTAAGATCTATTGTTTGTTCTCTCATCAAGGTCATGGTAAGATCTATTGTTTGTTCTCTCATCAAGGGAATGGTAAGATCTATTGTGTGTTCCCGCTTCAAGGTCATGGTAAGATCTATTGTTTGTTCCCGCTTCAAGGTCATGGTAAGATCTATTGTTTGTTCTCTCATCAAGGTCATGGTAAGATCTATTGTTTGTTGTCTCATCAAGAATATGGTAAGATCTATTGTTTGTTCTCTCATCAAGGTCATGGTAAGATCTATTGTTTGTTCTCTCATCAAGGGAATGGTAAGATCTATTGTTTGTTCTCTCATCAAGGGAATGGTAAGATCTATTGTTTGTTCTCTCATCAAGACTATGGTAAGATCTATTGTTTGTTCTCTCATCAAGACTATGGTAAGATCTATTGTTTGTTCTATCATCAAGGTCATGGTAAGATCTATTGTTTGTTCTATCATCAAGGTCATGGTAAGATCTATTGTTTGTTCTATCATCAAGGTCATAGTAAAGTAAAGTAGAGAGCCGCGGTTACGCTAAGTGGCGTATATTGAATATGGCGTTAGAGACCATAAATTTTACAGCACATGATTTTTGGAGTAATGTGGTCGGTATTACGCCCGTGCCGCTTTACTTTCCCACAAAAAATCCGGTACCCATTAAAGGCTGGGTGAACCCGGAAGCCGTCGGTTGGGACCGAACCCTACCTCTTATCCTTTGTAGTCCAGTTCACAAACCACTGTGCTATCGCCGCTCCCAAGGTCATGGTAAGATCTATTGTTTGTTCTCTCATCAAGGTCATGGTAAGATCTATTGTTTGTACTCTCTTCAAGATATGGTATGTATGGTATATCATCTGTTACCCTCTGTTTATATACATTATATCATCTGTTATCCTCTGTTTATATACATTATATCATCTGTTATAGTCTGTTCATGCCCAGTATATCATCTGTTATCATCTGTTTATATCCATTATATCATCTGTTATCCTCTGATCATGCCCAATGTATCATCTGTTACCCTCTGTTTATACCCATTATATCATCTGTTATCCTCTGTTTATATACATTATATCATCTGTTATCCTCTGTTCATGCCCAATGTATCATCTGTTATCCTCTGTTCATGCCCAATGTATCATCTATTATCCTCTGTTCATGCCCAGTATATCATCTGTTATCCTCTGTTCATGCCCAATGTATCATCTGTTATCCTCTGTTCATGCCAAGTATATCATCTGTTATCGTCTGTTCATGTCCAATGTATCATCTGTTATCCTCTGTTCATGCCCAATGTATCATCTATTATCCTCTGTTCATAAACAGTATATCATCTGTTATCCTCTTTTCATGCCCAATGTATCATCTGTTACCCTCTGTTCATGCCCAGTATATCATCTGTTATCCTTTGTTCATGCCCAGTATATCATCTGTTATCTTCTGTTCATGCCCAGTATATCATCTGTTATCCTCTGTTCATGCCCAGTGAATCATATTTTATCCTCTTTTCATATCCAGTATATCATCTGTTATCCTCTGTTCATGCCCAGTTTATCATCTGTTATCCTCTGTTCATGCCCAGTGTATCATCTGTTATCCTCTGTTCATGCCCAGTGAATCATCTTTTATCCTCTTTTCATATCCAGTAAATCATCTGTTATCCTCTGTTTATGACCTGTGTATCATCTTTTATCCTCTTTTCATATCCAGTATATCATCTGTTATCCTCTGTTCATGCCCAGTATATCATCTGTTATCCTCTGTTCATGACCAGTGTATCATCTGTTATCCTCTGTTCATGCCCAGTGTATCATCTGTTATCCTCTGTTCATGCCCAGCATACCATCTGTTATCCTTTGTTCATGCCCAATGCATCATCTGTTATCCTCTGTTCATGCCCAGTGTATCATCTGTTATCCTCTGTTCATGCCCAGTAAATCATCTGTTATACTCTGTTTATGACCTGTGTATCATCTTTTATCCTCTTTTCATATCCAGTATATCATCTGTTATCCTCTGTTCATGCCCAATGTATCATCTGTTATCCTCTGTTCATGCCCAGTGTATCATCTGTTATCCTCTGTTCATGCCAAATGTATTATCTGGTACCCTCTGTTCATGCCCAGTATATCATCTGTTATCCTCTGTTCATGCCCAATGTATCATCTATTATCCTCTGTTCATGCCCAGTATATCATCTGTTATCCTATGTTCATGCAAAGTATATCATCTGTTATCATCTGTTTATATCCAGTATATCATCTGTTATCCTGTGTTCATATCCAGTATATCATCTGTTATCATCTGTTTATATCCATTATATCATCTGTTATCATCTGTTTATATCCAGTATATCATCTGTTATCCTCTGTTCATATCCAGTATATCATCTGTTATCATCTGTTTATATCATTATATCATCTGTTATCCTCTGTTCATGCCCAATGTATCATCTGGTACCCTCTATTCATGCCCAATGTATCATCTGTTATCCTCTGTTCATGCCCTGTGTATCATCTGTTATCCTCTGTTCATGCCCAGCATACCATCTGTTATACTTTGTTCATGCCCAGTATATCATCTGTTATCCTCTGTTCATGCCCAATGTATCATCTGTTATCCTCTGTTCATGCCCAATGTACCATCTGTTATCCTCTGTTCATGACCAGTATATCATCTGTTATCCTCTTCTCATGCCAGTATATCATATGTTATCCTCTGTTCATGCCCAGTATATCATCTGTTATCGTCTGTTCATGCCCAATGTATCATCTATTATCCTCTGTTCATGCCCAGTATATCATCTGTTATCCTCTGTTCATGCCCAATGTATCATCTGTTATCCTCTGTTCATGCCAATGTATCATCTATTATCCTCTGTTCATAACCAGTATATCATCTGTTATCCTCTGTTCATGCCCAATGTATCATCTGTTGTCCTCTGTTCATGCCCAATGTATCATCTGTTATCCTCTGTTCATGCCCAATGTATCATCGTTTATCCTCTGTTCATAAACAGTATATCATCTGTTATCCTCTTTTCATGCATGATGTATCATCTGTTAACCTCTGTTCATGCCCAGTATATCATCTGTTATCCTCTGTTCATGCCCAGTATATCATCTGTTATCTTCTGTTCATGCCCAGTATATCATCTGTTATCCTCTGTTCATGCCCAGTGAATCATCTTTTATCCTCTTTTCATATCCAGTATATCATCTGTTATCCTCTGTTCATGCCCAGTTTATCATCTGTTATCCTCTGTTCATGCCCAGTGTATCATCTGTGATCCTCTGTTTATGCCCATAGTGAATCATCTTTTATCCTCTTTTCATATCCAGTAAATCATCTGTTATCCTCTGTTCATGACAAGTGTATCATCTTTTATCCTCTTTTCATATCCAGTATATCATCTGTTATACTCAGTTCATGCCCAGTATATCATCTGTTATCCTCTGTTCATGACCAGTGTATCATCTGTTATCCTCTGTTCATGCCCAGTGTATCATCTGTTATCCTCTGTTCATGCCCAGCATACCATCTGTTATACTTTGTTCATGCCAGTATATCATCTGTTATCCTCTGTTCATGACCAATGTATCATCTGTTATCCTCTGTTCATGCCCAGTGTATCATCTGTTATCCTCTGTGCATGCCATGTATATCATCTGTTATCCTCTGTTCATGCCCAGTATATCATCTGTTATCCTTTGTTCATGACCAGTATATCATCTGTTATCCTCTGTTCATGCCCAATGTATCATCTGGTACCCTCTGTTCATTTCAAATGTATCATCTGGTACCCTCTGTTCATGCCCAGTATATCATATGTTATCCTCTGTTTATATACATTATATCATCTGTTATCCTCTGTTCATGCCCAGTATATCATCTGTTATCCTATGTTCATGCCCAGTATATCATCTGTTATCATCTGTTTATATCCAGTATATCATCTGTTATCCTGTGTTCATATCCAGTATATCATCTGTTATCATCTGTTTATATCCATTATATCATCTGTTATCATCTGCTTATATCCAGTATATCATCTGTTATCCTCTGTTCATATCCAGTATATCATCTGTTATCATCTGTTTATATCCATTATATCATCTGTTATCCTCTGTTCATGCCCAATGTATCATCTGGTACCCTCTATTTATGCCCAATGTATCATCTGTTATCCTCTGTTCATGCCAAGTGTATCATCTGTTATACTTTGTTCATGCCCAGTATATCATCTGTTATCCTCTGTTCATGTCCAGTGTATCATCTGTTATCTTCCGTGCATGCCAAGTATATCATCTGTTATCCTCTGTTCATGCCCAGTATATCATCTGTTATCCTTAGTTCATGACCAGTATATCATCTGTTATCCTCTGTTCATGCCCAATGTATCATCTGGTACCCTCTGTTCATGCCAAATGTATCATCTGGTACCCTCTGTTCATGCCCAGTATATCAACTGTTATCCTCTGTTCATGCCCAATGTATCATCTGTTATCCTCTGTTCATGCCCAGTATATCATCTGTTTTCCTCTGTTCATGCCCAATGTACCATCTGTTATCCTCTGTTCATGCCCAGTATATCATCTGTTATCCTCTTCTCATGCCCAGTGTATCATACGTTATCCTCTGTTCATGCCCACTATATCATCTGTTATCCTCTGTTCATGCCCAATGTATCATCTATTATCCTCTGTTCATAACCAGTATATAATCTGTTATCCTCTGTTCATGCCCAATGTATCATCTGTTATCCTCTGTTCATGCCCAATGTATCATCTGTTATCCTCTGTTCATGCCCAATGTATCATCTGGTACCCTCTATTCATGCCCAATGTATCATCTGTTATCCTCTGTTCATGCCCAGTATATCATCTGTTATCTTCTGTTCATGCCCAGTATATCATCTGTTATCCTCTGTTCATGCCCAGTGAATCATCTTTTATCCTCTTTTCATAACCAGTATATCATCTGTTATCCTCTGTTCATGCCCAGTTTATCATCTGTTATCCTCTGTTCATGCCCAGTGTATCATCTGTTATCCTCCGTTCATGCCCATAGTGAATCATCTTTTATCCTCTTTTCATATCCAGTAATCATCTGTTATCCTCTGTTCATGACCAGTGTATCATCTTTTATCCTCTTTTCATATCCAGTATATCATCTGTTATCCTCTGTTCATGCCCAGTATATCATCTGTTATCCTCTGTTCATGCCCAATGTATCATCTGTTATCCTCTGTTCATGCCCTGTGTATCATCTGTTATCCTCTGTGCATGCCAAGTATATCATCTGTTATCATCTGTTCATGCCTAGTATATCATCTGTTATCCTTTGTTCATGACCAGTATATCATCTGTTATCCTCTGTTCACGCCCAATGTATCATCTGGTACCCTCTGTTCATGCCAAATGTATCATCTGGTACCCTCTGTTCATGCCCAGTATATCATCTGTTATCCTCTGTTCATGCCCAATGTATCATCTGTTATCCTCTGTTCATGACCAGTATATCATCTGTTTTCCTCTGTTCATGCCCAATGTACCATCTGTTATCCTCTGTTCATGCCCAGTATATCATCTGTTATCCTCTTCTCATGCCCAGTATATCATATGTTATCCTCTGTTCATGCCCAGTATATCATCTGTTATCCTCTGTTCATGCCCAATGTATCATCTGTTATCCTCTGTTCATGCCCAGTGTATCATCTGTTTTCCTCTGTTCGTGCCCAGTATATCCTCTATTATCCTCTGTTCGTGCCCAGTATATCATCTGTTATCCTCTGTTCATGCCCAGTATACCATCTGTTATCCTCTGTTCACTACGTCCCCAGCACAAGTAGTCTGACTTTCTGCTCTTTCTCCCTTGCTTTAACTCATGAATGACCAACAAAGTAAATCCCCACGACTTCTTAAAGGCCATTGGCCTACAGATCCACTCATTGGTTGATCACTCGAGAACGAAAACAAGATAGGTTGTGCACATCCTAAAGCACGCGGGCTGAAAATAAAACAGGAAAACTCACCAACTACAGTGACGTGTTCAGCTGTTGGAGATATCATCATCATCAAGTACCGTGCCTGCTGGCGTAGGTGATCATGTCTCTCCACAAATTTCGATCACGACAGTTATTTATCATTTCTGTTGTTGACCTTCTGCCAAGCCATTCTCTTAAGCTGTCTGGTATCTTTTCTCTTTGCTTCCCTCTATCTCTTCGTCCCTCAATTTTCCAGTTGTTACAATATATTCCAGTTGTTCTCTTCTATTTATATAGCCAAAAAAATTATGATTGTTTCTTCCTAATATTGGAAATTAGTTCTATTTTTGAATTGACCTCTTTCAGAACATTTTCCTTACTCTTCTTAGCTGTCCATGGTATTCTCAACATTCTTCTGTAAAACCACATTTCTACAGCCTCCAGTGATTTTCTTGTCTGTTGTCCTATTGTCCATGATTCGCATCCATATGTTAAGACTGGCTCTACATAACATTTAAGAACTCCTTTTCTTGTTTTTTTTTTTTTTTGGAAAGCTGTTTTTGCCTGAGCCATTCTGCATCTCACCTCTGTTGTACATCTACCATCTGAGGTTAACAAAGCTCCCAGATACTTAAATTCATTTACCTGTTCTAATATTGGTAGTAGCTTATATAGGCGGCTGGTTTCACTCTAACCACAACCGCTCCTGCTCGTTTCAGCTGAAAACGTCACGCATGTTGGTGGTTTTCCGAGAAATCCCTTGCAGCCCTCAGGCCTAAGAAGATTTATAGTTTGCTGTGGGCTTTCAGATAGAAATATATAATCAAGACACGTTGACACAGTTGACCAGGTTGTGTGTACACATTTTGTATTTGCCACGTTCCACTTGTCACGGTGATGCCAAATCATTTGTTTCCTTTTCTCCTTTCCTTCCTCATTTACATTTCTGTGTCGAGGGGAGATATAATTGACGGTCATTTGCTCTTCTGTTCGCTTCTGGTACTGTTATGTTTCCTAGTGCTTCTAATATTCCGGCAACCCATCTTTTTCGTGGTTCGGCCCTTGGGTTTTGTATTCTTGTAACGTTTATTGAAGGCTCGTTGTGTTGTGTTTTGATCTTTCTGCCTTGTCGCGTGGTCAAACCATTTTATCTGTTGTTTCTTTTATATATTCTATGGCTGGAAATATTCTCAGATTCTTTTTTTCTCTCAGTTCTTCATTTCTGATTTTATCTCTCATGCTGTTCTCAGTTCTTCATTTCTGATTTTATATCTCATGCTGTTCTCAGTTCTTCATTTCTGATTTTATCTCTCATGCTGTTCTCAGTTCTTCATTTCTGATTTTATCTCTCATGCTGTTCTCAGTTCTTCATTTATGATTTATCTCTCATGCTGTTCTCAGTTCTTCATTTCTGATTTTATCTCTCATGCTGTTCCCTGTTATTCGTCTTACACATTTCATCTCGGTGGTGGTTATCATCATCATCATCATCATCATCATCATCGAGTGCCATCTCCGCAACGAAGGTTGGCTACCATGGAGCGCCATTCTGATCTGTCTCTTGCTTTGATGGTGCAGGTTGTCATAACCTAAATTTGTCCATCTTTTGATGTTACTCGTCCATATTAGTCTTGGTCTGCTTCTGCCTCTTTTACCTTGTATTTTCCCCTCCAATATTACTTTTAGTAGGCTGTTGTGTCTTTTAACGTTGCCCAAAAATCTCATTTATCTTGTTTGAATTGTGTTTAGTAGTTCTCTTTTCATTCTTAGTTGTTTTAAGACTTCATCGTTTGTTTTCTTTCCCTTCCATCCAATTCTACCTATTCTTCTATATATCCACATTTCAAAGGCTTCAATTCTCTATTCTGTTTTCTTATCTAATGTCCATGTTTCTGCACCATATAGGAATGTTGTGAAGACATAACATTTTGCTATTCTTAGTTTTAGCCCTGGTGTTATTTGTTTTGATGTTAATATGTTCTTCATGACATTAAAATTACTTTTTGCCATTCGTATTCTTTTATTTATTTCAGTTGTACATTTGCTATCACTGGTTATAGTTTGTCCAAAGTAGTTGTAGTTTTGAACTGTCTCCAGGTCCATTACTTGAACATTTTATATCCACTTGTTGGTTATATTTCTTATTATTGAGCCTCCTAGAGTCCAGGGCTGGCATTGGTAGCACACAGATGAGATGCAGAATGCATTTTCCTAATGCAATGTAATGATTCGTGATCTGTATATTATGCGCAGGTCGTGAAATTTGAAGTTATCACTGTAGACAACAGCATTTATAAATGAGGATGCCAGTGCTTTATGCATTGTTTTTACTTTACCTTAATTCAGTAAATCAGATATACATTGGTAACAGTCAGACAGATAAGATCATAAATGAAGAACTGAGAAAAAAGCTAGGAATAGCCCCCAACATAGAATATATAAAGAAACATCGGAGAAAATGGTTTGACCACGCGACAAGGCAGAAAGATCAAAACACAGCACAACGAGCCTTCAACAAACGTTGTGAGAACACCAGATCCAAGGGTCGACCACGAAAAATATGGATGGATTGAATATTAGAAGCACTAGGAAACATAACAGCAGCAGAGGCGAACAGAAGAGCAAAAACCCGTAAATTATATCTCCCCTCAACGCTGAAAGGCAAATGAGGAAGGAAAGAAGCAGAAGAAGATATACATTCCTTATCTGCTATGTCTACTGAAGAGCGTCAAACTTCGTCCACTTTATAGCCAAGTCTTACCGCCACGCTACGGTCGCTCGATCACATTACTTTAGTGTATTGCTAAAATGCGTGGTTTATTATCTAAGTACCCCCTATGGTGCTGACAATACTACCATATAAAGATGTTTCTTTAATGATTAGCTAGGCAAATGGGAAATATGGGAGTATTCTTCTTCCCTTCAGCTCCCACTGGAGCATAGGTCTTCAACAAACACTTTCAGCTCCCTGTGGAGCATAGGTCTTCAACAAACACTTTCAGCTCCCTGTCGAGCATAGGTCTTCAACAAACACTTTCAGCTCCCTGTCGAGCATAGGTCTTCAACAAACACTTTCAGCTCCCTGTGGAGCATAGGTCTTCAACAAACACTTTCAGCTCCCTGTCGAGCATAGGTCTTCAACAAACACTTTCAGCTCCCTGTGGAGCATAGGTCTTCAACAAACACTTTCCAAGCAGTTCTGTTACTTGCCATTCTTTTAAAAGATTATTCCATGTCTTCCCCATCATCTTCATCTCTGCTTCCATCTGTCTTCTCCAAGAATATGTTGGCCTTCCTCTTGTTTCCTCCCATGGTGATTTTAAAAAAAAAGGCCTGCTATGTAATACTCTCAGTTTCAGCTGCCGCAGTCTGTGTCCTATCCAGCTCCATTGTCTTCATCGCATATTCTTTTTTTCACTGATATTATGTGGTGTTGACGTCCATATTTTTCCTTGACCACGGTACATTTCTGCGTAAAATGGTCGACATCACGCCATGCCGCCATTACTTCACAGAAAAATCTATGGTACTCTTTTTTAAGAAATCTTAAATGTATGCCCAAGACAGGTGTATTAGACCGTTGGGCGCAGATAGCGAGGCTTGTTGTAAAGTAACAACACAACGTATCTCCGCTTACTTAACAGATGAATGCTGGGTGAACCCCGGGGCATTTGTTAGTCTGATAAACGTCGTCTACTTCATAGAACGGAACCCAGACTCTTCCGATCAACAAGCGGGCTCTCTAACCACTCAGCCATCGCGGATATAAACTATCCGTGAAATGTCTCTTATTATGACGCTGTGATCACACATTTGAGACTATACGTTTTATGTACACAAATCCTGGTTAAAACGAGATGAGGCTATACGTTTGGAGACTTCTCTTGCTTCTATAGTTTGTGAAGACTATACAAATCATCGAGTGCCATCTTCGCATCGAAGGTTGGCTACCATTGAGCGCCATTCTGCTCTGTCTCTTGCTTTGATGGTGCAGGTTGTCATAGACTGACTTGTTCATCTCCACATCGAAGGTTGGCTACCATGGAGCGTCATTCCGCTCTGTCTCTTGCTTTGATGATGCAGATTGTCATAGGCTGACTTGTCCATCTCCACATCGAAGGTTGGCTACCATGGAGCGTCATTCTGCTCTGTCTCTTGCTTTGATGGTGCAGATTGTCATAGGCTGACTTCTCCATCTTTTGATGTTACTCGTCCATGTTAGTCTTGGTCTGCCACTGCCTCTTTTACCTTTTATTTGAATTATTCCTATGTCTAATGGTTTTGTTTTCATCTTGAGTAGTAAAATCCTAGCATTGTGTGTCCAGTGGGTATTTTTTTTTTTTAGTATTCCTACCCCTCTTGAATGTTCTGTCGTGTTGCCTGAATATATAAGTGTATATTTTTCGTCCTGTATGTACCCACATTCTTTCCATCTTGTCTCTGATATACCTAACATATCTATGTATGTTTAGTCGTTCTGCTTCTTGAATAAGATTTTCCAATTTTCCTTCTTGGTATAGATTCCTAACATTCCGTGTACTTATATTTAGATCTTTCCTCCGATATAAGTTCCAATTCCTCTCCATGGATTTCTCTGGAATATTACATGATGAGACTCCAATCTCTTTCACATTGGTCTGCAACATTTGTCTTTCGTGCTGATATATACATATACAAATACTGGCAACTTTCTAGTTTAAACACATATATTTTGTCTGAGAAACGAATTATCGCCTCTTAGTTGTAGTGCATTCAAAACTACAGTGGTTTTCATATACTAAACACGATGTCAATGCTTAAGGTTAGGACATTACCCTCTTGTTGTTTCTCTTTTCTCTATAATTAGGGGTCTTCTATGATAGAGATTTGACTGACTACCTGGGACATACTATAACCAGTGATGGAAAATGTACGACTGAAATAAACAAAAGAATAGGAATGGCAAAAGGTCATTTTAATGCCATGAAGAACATACTAACATCAAAACAAATAACACCAGGGCTAAAACTAAGAATATCAAAATGTTACATCTCAATATTCCTGTATGGTGCAGAAACATGGACATTAGACCAGAAAACAGAACAGAAAATTGAAGCCTTTGAAATGTGGATTTATAGAAGAATAGGTAGAATTGGATGGAAGGAAAAGAAAACAAACGATGAAGTTTTAAACAACTAAAAATAAAAAGAACTACTAAACACAATTCAAACAAGACAAATGAAATTTTTGGGGCATGTTTAAAGACACAACAGCCTACTAAAAAGTAATCCTGGAGGGGAAAATACAAGGTAAAAGAGGCAGAGGCTGACCAAGACTAACATGGACGAGTAACATCAAAAGAAGGACAAGTCAGCCTATGACAATCTGCACCATCAAAGCAAGAGACAGAGTGGAATGGCGCTCCATGGTAGCCAACCTTCGATGTGGAGACGGCACTCAATGATGATGATGAATGACAGATTTGAGAACCATCGAATAACGTGCAATGGTACTTAAGGGGACGTTACTCTCCGAACTGAAATAATTTATATACTTAAACTAGGACTTTATCCAAATCCTACCTGATAAATCGCATGCATCTCTCAACAGCTTAGGAGGTGAACGGTCAGTAAGAACAACATGGCTGTAGTCAATGGCGACTGTGTAATCACTTTGTATGTCTCCCTCTCCCTGCACGCACTTGTCTCTCTGTGTACGCGATCAACAGCGTCTGGCCTTAGCCTCACTGTGCTATAGTTAACCCTTATTATTTCTAAACCGTTTTAAAGTCACAACTCACTTTGCACGTGATTTATGATGGTCTTAGAATTAACCCTTCCGTTTCTTCAATAGTAGACACAAAAAAGGGGGATTGAAGTAACGGTCACAACATAAACAATTTGCGATATGGGGATGACACAGTCTTAATAGCAGAGACAGAGAATGAACGACAAGAAATGATAGACATAATAGTAAAAGAAAGCAACAAGAAAGGTCTCAGTCTGAATAGTAAGAAAACAGAAGTAATGGTTATATCGAAGAAACAATCATCACCATCATGCAGCATAAAATAAACAGGACAAATCTGAAAGAAGTGCAACGCGTCAAATACTTGGGCACAATAATAACATCAGATGGGAGATGCACCACAGAAATAAAAAGTAGAATAGCTCATGCCAAAATAGCATTTCAGAAAATGAAAAATATCTTATGCAACAAATCTATGTCAATAACAATGAGAAAGAGAGTTAAGAGGTGCTATATAGAACCAATTATGACTTATGGAAGCGAATCATGGACAGTAGACAAATGAAAAGACTATTAGAGACCACAGAGATGGGATTTCTAAGAAGAATGTTGAAAGTTCACTGGACAGCTAAAAAGACCAATGAGGAAGTTCTCAAAGAGGCCAACACAAAAAGGGAGCTCCTAAAAAACATCACAAAGAAACAATCAACATTTTTCGGGTACATCATGAGAAGAGGAAGGTTGGAATACTTGGTTACAACTGGCAAAATACAGGGAAAGAGAGATCGCGGACGACAAAGAGAGAAGATACTGGATAGCTTGGTGTCATGGCATGGAAAACAGTCAACAACATAATTTATAAGATTGCAGAGATTTATCGGGGGAAAAAAGGGGGGGGGGGAGAGAGGGCCTCGATAGCCTAGTGAGGAAAATCACCCGACTTGACTACCGACGTACGGACAACCCGTGTTCGATTCCCGCTGGGAGCAGCATGAGTTGTACTCGTGGTTGGAAAAAATACCACCGCGGTCGACCCAGCCGCTGGCAAAAATGGGTACGAGGGTGGCACTCAGGGAAGGTGAGCAATGCCGCCTCACATCGTGAGTTTCGATGTTTGAAGCGACACTATCCAGAAGTCTCCGAACACTTCTGGATAGGCGGCCGAGCACATATGGGTGGAAACTGGCTTGCTAAGACGCCGATTCAAGTTTCGTACTCACCATCATCATCATTGAGTGCCGTCTCCGCATCGAAGGTTGGGTACCGTGGAGCGCCATTCCACTCTGTCTCTTGCTTTGATGGTGCAGGTTGTCATAGGCTGACTTGTCCATCTCCACATCGAAGGTTGGCTACCATGGAGCGCCATTCTGCTCTGTCTCTTGCTTTGATGGTGCAGGTTGTCATAGGCTGACTTGTCCATCTCCACATCGAAGGTTGGCTACCATGGAGCGCCATTCCACTCTGTCTCTTGCTTTGATGGTGCAGATTGTCATAGGCTGACTTGTCCATATTTTGATGTTACTCGTCCATGTTAGTCTTGGTCTGCCTCTTTTACCTTGTATTTCCCTTCCAATATTACTTTTATTAGGCTGTTGTGTCTTTTAATACCCAAAAAATGTCATGTCTTGTTTGAATTCCGTTCATTAGTTCTCTTTCAATTTTAGTTGTTTTAAGACTTCGTCGTTTGTTTTATTTTCTTGCCATCCAATTCTACTTTACCGTTACTTTACATTGATACGATGTACTATGGATAGAAGTTTTGGAAGGACATGATCATCTACGCCATCCGGTATGGCACATGATGATGATTCTTCGACGGTTGTTGTATTATATATCATTTAGTAAGTTTCAAATTGGGCCATGTAATGAGAAGAGAACAGCTGGAATATATTGTGAGAACTGAGAAAATTGAGGGACGAAGAGATAAGAAAAGAGAAAAAAAAATACCAGACAGCTTAAGAGAATGGCTTGGCAGAAGGTCAACAACAGAAATGATAAATAACTGTCGTGATCGAAAGTTGTGGAGAGACATGTTCACCTACGCCAGCCGGAATGGCACTTAATGATGGTGACGACGATGAAGTTTCAAATGGCGAGGTTCCGTCCCTTGAAAGAAACCCCTGAAGTACACGGGATATCCCTGACCTAGATACCTGAGCCCTACAAACTCGTGAGGTCCGTGTGTATCATCGTCAGAGATTGACCTCTAATGACTGTCCAATCAGCTAGGACGTGTGTTGTGGGCGGGGAAATTGTGAGTATACAATGATCTTCTAGTTGCATGTCGTTTGTAGAACGTTATACTCATCTCGGTCGATCGGAAGGAATCTCTCTCTCTCTTGCCAGATCTCTCGCTTCCTCTGTTGTTTGTTTCACAGTAACTTTCTTTTTCTTCTTCTTTCCTTTCTCATTTGCCTGTCATCACCAAGGGAAAATATACTTGACGATCATTTGATCTGTTGTTGGCCTCTCCTGCTGTTATGTTTCCTAGTGTTTCTAATATTCCATCAATCCATCTGTTGCTCTTTGTTGACCTCTCCTGCTGTTATGTTTCCTAGTGTTTCTAATTATCCATTAATCTATCTTTTTCTCTTCTGTTGGCCTCTGCTGCTGTCATGTTTCCTACTGTTTCTAATAGTCCATCAATCCATCTTTTCCTCTTCTGTTGACCTCTCCTACTGTAATGTTTCCAAGTGTTTCTAATATTCCATTAATCTATCTTTTTCCCTTTAGTTGGCCTCTCCTGCTGTTATGTTTCCTAGTGTTTCTAATATTCCATCAATCCATCTTTTGCTCTTCTGTTGGCCTCTGCTGCTGTTATGTTTCCTAGTGCTTCTAATATTCCATCAATTCATCTTTTGCTCTTCTCTTGGTCTCTGTTGCTGTTATGTTTCCTAGTGTTTATAATATTCCATTAATCTATCTTTTTCCCTTTAGTTGGCCTCTGCTGCTGTTATGTTTCCTAGTGTTTCTAATATTCCATCAATCCATCTTTTGCTCTTCTGTTGGCCTCTGCTGTTGTTATGTTTCCTAGTGTTTCTAATTTTCCATCAATCCATCTTTTGCTCTTCTATTGGCCTCTGCTGCTGTTATGTTTCATAGTGTTTCTAATAGTCCATCAATTCAACTTTTGCTCAGCTGTTGACCTCTCCTGCTGTTATGTTTCCTAGTGTTTTTAATAGTCCATCAATCCATATTTTGCTCTTCTGTTGGTCTCTGCTGCTGTTATGTTTCATAGTGCTTCTAATATTCCATTAATCCATATTTTGCTCTTCTGTTGGTTTCTGCTGCTGTTATGTTTCCTAGTGTTTCTAATATTCCTTCAATCCATCTTTTGCTCTTCTGTTGACATCCCCTACTGTTATGTTTCCTAGTGCTTCTAATAGTCCATCAATCCATCTTTTGCTTTTCTGTTGACCTCTCCTGCTGTTATGTTTCCTAGTGCTTCTAATAGTCCATCAATCCATCTTTTGCTTTTCTGTTGACCTCTCCTGCTGTTATGTTTGCTAGTGTTTCTAATATTCCATTAATCTAAATTTTGTTCTTCTGTTGACCTCTCCTGCTGTTATGTTTCCTAGTGTTTCTAATATTCCATTAATCTATATATTGCTCTTCTGTTGACATCTTCTGCTGTTATGTTTGCTAGTGTTTCTAATATTCCATTAATCTAAATTTTGCTCTTCTGTTGAACTCTCCTGCTGTTATGTTTGCTAATGTTTCTAATATTCCATTAATCTAAATTTTGCTCTTCTGTTGACCTCTCCTGCTGTTATGTTTCCTAGTGTTTCTAATATTCCATTAATCTAAATTTTGCTCTTCTGTTGACCTCTCCTGCTGTTATGTTTGCTAGTGTTTCTAATATTCCATTAATCTAAATTTTGTTCTTCTGTTGACCTCTCCTGCTGTTATGTTTCCTAGTGTTTCTAATATTCCATTAATCTAAATTTTGCTCTTCTGTTGACCTCTCCTGCTGTTATGTTTTCTAGTGTTTCTAATATTCCATCAATCCATCTTTTACTCTTCTGTTGACATCCCCTACTGTTATGCTTCCTAGTATTTCTAATATTCCATTAATCTAAATTTTGCTCTTCTGTCGACATCTCCTGCTGTTATGTTTCCTAGTGTTTCTAATATTTCATTAATCCATCTTTTCTTGTCGCCAGCCCTTTCGTACGTCCACATTTATCATTGTAATCACCAAATGTCTTCTCTAGCATTTTTCTATGAAAAGACAAATGCACTTCCTTATTATTTGCGCGAATGTCCATGTTTTACAACCATATGTTACTATCGGTAAGATGTTTGTCTCAGTAGTTTTACCTTCATTGCCATGTTGGCGTTGTGCGATATGTACTTCACCTCGTTTAATTTTGCTTTTTCTTTTGTTTTTCATTTGGTAGTCTCCCTTATTGGTTGTTACATATCTCACCGATATGGTGGATCTCTCTTCACTTACATTCTCTATTACATGTTATCTTTCGCTCCATTCCACTTACATTCACCTTTACATTTTATATGACTTTGCTTCATTCACATTCTTATACTTTATCTCTCGTTCCATCTTCACTTACATTTTATTTCTCCCTCACTTTCACTTACATTCTTCCTTACACACTTTCTCTCATTCTTTTTCGCCCCTAAACATATTATCTAATAAACTCATCATCTCGATTTATCATTCACTTTATCATGAATGCTTTATTTTCCACTTCGTTTTATGTTACACCCCAGACTGTCTCTCTGTCCTCTGCCCCATTCTCTCCCCGTGTTTTTATTGCCCTCGTTTTGTCACGAGAGGTAGATCGTCTTACCCACGACTATCCCATGAAGATCAAGGGGTCAAACAAAGCACGCAGTCCACAAGTCCAGAGTGTCTAAACTGAGCATTCGTTCACATCATGTAGGGCCCTAGTTGTGTTGCTAGTGTTTCAGAAAGTCCGGTCTCGTTCCTTGAACATTTCCTTGTCAAAGGCTTAGACATTTTGCGTTTCTTCACATCATAGTCAAAAGGGCATTGTATACACCGTTTTCTTGTTTTGTGAAATTTTGCAATAATTTAATACAAAATAATAAACATTATGTAGATGGTCTGGTATATTACAAATTTCATCGTTTTATGGTGATAGAGTTCTGGTAGTATAAAACAAAAACAACAGCACTGTTCCTAAGAGAAATTGGAGAAACTGGAAGGAAATAAATGGCAACTCGTTTTATGTGGACACCGCAAAGGGAGATCACTGCCGTGAACAATATGGCGGACCAGTGGCGGTCGATTTGAAGGTAGACTTTTTGTGTGTCTGGACTCAATAATTATCGCTTTTATGTTCATCTAATTACAGCCACCTTATATAATAATAGGCTATATACTCAATAATTATCACTTTTATGTTCATCTAATTACAGCCACCTTATATAATAATAGGCTATATACTCAATAATTATCACTTTTATGTTCATATAATTACAGCCACCTTTATATAATAATAGGCTATATACTCAATAATTATCACTTTTATGTTCATATAATTACAGCCACCTTATATAATAATAGGCTATATACTCAATAATTATCACTTTTATGTTCATCTAATTACAGCCACCTTATATAATAATAGGCTATATACTCAATAATTATCACTTTTATGTTCATCTAATTACAGCCACCTTTATATAATAATAGGCTATATACTCAATAATTATCACTTTTATGTTCATCTAATTACAGCCACCTTATATAATAATAGGCTATATACTCAATAATTATCACTTTTATGTTCATCTAATTACAGCCACCTTATATAATAATAGGCTATATACTCAATAATTATCACTTTTATGTTCATATAATTACAGCCACCTTATATAATAATAGGCTATATACTCAATAATTATCGCTTAAGAACATAATAATAAAGCTCTGATGACTTCCGTGGTATCATCTTTTGTTCCTCTGATACCCATAAGCGTTTCACGTTAAAGAACCGACTCATAGTCCGCGTTGGTACTCTCCTCAACCGAGATGATTAAACTCCAGTCTTCATTCTTTTCTTTAATCTCCAGTCTCCTCTCCATGTATTTCCTGTTATATTTCTTAGGTACTTTGATAAAAATAGTCTGTTGTGATTTAAAACAAGCTAGCTAGATAGCCCTTGATGCAAGCTAAACAATGGTACCTTAATATGGGTGCTGAATTTTTTAAAATCCCTGTCATTATTGAGGGAAAATTAAAAAAAATAGTAAAAAAGGTTAAGTAAAAGCTTTACGTGGTTAGTAGACGACACAGATTTGGACGACGTTTCGGCTCAATAGGCCTTCAGCAGGAACAGACAAACAACAACACACACAGATATGTAAGTAAATATAACTAATCCTACATGGCTAACTAGTAATGAAATATCCAAAACAAAATAATAGAAAAATGTTAAAGAAAAGCAAATTGACTTCCCTTGTGTCGTGGGCACTGGTCAGGATGGGAAAAAGGGCGCGTAGCGTGGGTCTGGCTGTAATATACCCTCTGGACAGGGGTGGGACCCTACCAGGCATGTTCGTAAGAGGCGAGAAAGGAGGGTTAGGCATGGGACTGGCTATCCCATACTGTAAAAAAAGTAAGCCGAAAAAACTTCACAAACATGAACAAGTCAAAGAAAGATAAAGTTAATCCGTCAACCAGGAAAGAGAAGGGCTCTCTAAGAGACGTATGGCGCAATCCGGAGAAAGCCATAAGGAGTCCGGGTTGCCGACTCACCCTTTGTCTACCAGGAAATCATCCAGAATTGGCACCTGGAATGTTCGTACCCTTAACGAACAGGGAAAAGCGGCACAAGTGGCAGCAGAAATGACCAACTATAAGATAGATATTCTGGGAATGTGTGAAACAAGATGGCTGGGAGCAGAGAGAATAAAATTGAATACAGGGGAGATTATTTTATCATCAGGACACCAGGAACCAGGAGCACAACATAGCGAAGGGGTAGCTATAATGCTATCAAAAATGCACAGAAGACACTAATAGAATGGGAGGCAGTGGGACCAAGACTGGTGAGAGCAACATTTAGAACAACCAAAAACAAAATAAAATTACACATTATACAATGCTATGCACCAACCAACGATAAAGATGACTCAGTTAAAGATGATTTTTATAAACAGCTACAATGGCAGATGGATGCAAGACGAGCCAAGGATATTATAATCTTGATGGGAGACCTAAATGCTAAGGTAGGATCAACAACAGAGGCTTCGAAGAGATTATGGGAAAACATGGACTTGGAGATATAAACGAGAATGGAGAGATATTTGTGAATTTCTGCGCCCTTAATCAAATGAGCCTAGGAGGAACAATATTCCAACATAAAAGAATACACAAAGCTACATGGGTGTCACCAGATCATAGAACGGAAAATCAAATTGATCACATATGTATTAATAATAAGTTTAAGTCATCCTTACAGGATGTAAAAGTATATAGAGGGGCAGATATAGCTTCTGATCATCATCTTCTGTTAGCCAAACTTAAAATTAAATTAAAAAGGTATAATACAACGAATAAGGGTAGAAAGTATTTCAATGTAGGGTTTCTTAAAGAACAAGGAATTAAAGATAAATTCGCAGTCACAATATCAAACAAATACCAAGTCCTCCAACAACTAGAAAATACAATAAATATAGAAGATCATTGGAAACAGGTAAAAATATATGGAAAGAGACATGCGAAGAAACACTGGGGAAAAGAGAACGCCAGAATAAGGCATGGATGACAGCAGAGACCCTGGATAAAATTAAAGAAAGAAAGAACAAGAAAGCAGACATAAATAAAAGCAAAACAAGAAGTAATAAAGCCAAGACACAGGAAGCTTACACAGAGGTGAACAAAGAAGTGAGAAGATGCATTAAAAGGGATAAGAGGAAATATATAGATGAACTAGCTAAAGAGGCAGAAGAAGCAGCAAATAAAGGGAATATGAAAGAACTGTACAACAGCACAAAGAAATTAGGTGGAAAATACAAACAGATCAACGCCTTTATCAAAGACAAGAAAGGAAATCTGCTTAGTAATATAAGGGAACAAATGGAGAGATGGAAAGAACACTTTGAAGAACTTTTGAACAGACCCGGCTCAAATAATCCTCCAGATATACTACCAGCAGAAGAAGAGTTACACGTTAACTGCGGAAAACCAAGCAAAGAAGAAATAATGAAAGCCATCAAATTATTAAAAGATGGTAAAGCCACAGGACCAGATGAAATTCCTTCGGAAGCCATCAAAGCAGATATTAACACCTCTACCAAGATGTTACAGGATCTATTGGATAAAATTTGGGAGAGGGAAGAAATACCTAAAGACTGGAGAGAAGGTTATATGATCAAACTACCAAAGAAAGGAAGTTTACAGGAGTGCACAAATTATAGGGGAATTATGCTACTATCAGTGCCAGGAAAAATATTAGGCAGAATCATTCTGGAGAGACTAAAAGAGGCTATAGAGAAACACTTGAGAGATGAACAAGCAGGTTTTAGGAAGAACAGATCATGTGCTGATCAAATAACTACCCTACGTATAATAGTTGAACAAAGTTTAGAACTAAAATCCCCACTATATATTGGATTCATAGATTACGAAAAGGCATTTGATAGTTTAGACAGAAGAATGCTTTGGAAGTTGCTGAGTCATTACGGAATCCCCATAAAGTTTATTAACCTGATAAAAACAATGTATGAAGGAACAAAATGTAGTGTGGTGCATGAAGGACAGCTTACAGAAGCATTTGAAATAAGAACAGGAGTAAGGCAAGGATGCCTCTGTCTCCATTTCTCTTTCTACTGGCCATAGATTGGATTATGAAAATAACTCAAAACAACAGAAATGGGATCCAGTGGTCACTGACCAAACAACTTGATGATTTAGACTTTGCTGATGACATAGCTCTCCTATCACACAGCCATCAACAGATGCAGGATAAAATGAGTATATTAGATGAGAGATCACAACAGCTAGGACTAAAGATTAATAGAGATAAGACCAACATTATGAGAATTAATGCAGTTGGCAATAACCATATAAAACTAGGAGAAATACCTCTACTAGACGTACAATCTTATATATATCTGGGCAGTAATATAGATAAAGAGGGAGGAACAGAAAATGATACCAAAATAAGGATATCAAAAGCAAGAGGAGCTTTCATTGCACTGGGAAACATATGGAAATCCAAAGAAATTAGGCTAAATACAAAAATAAAAATTTTCAACTCAAATGTTAAGTCGGTCCTATTATATGGCTGTGAAACATGGAGAATGACAAAATTGACAATCACGAAAGTACAGACTTTCATTAATGGATGCTTGCGCAGAATAAAGGGATGGAAATGGCAGGACAAAGTCACTAACGTGGAATTATGGAAATGTACCGGTCAAATACCAGTGGATAAAGAGATACAGCGAAGACGATGGCGATGGATAGGACACACACTACGGAAGCCAACTGAGAGTATTACACAACAGGCCCTTTTTTGGAATCCCCAGGGGAAAAGACAAAGAGGAAGACCAAGGAATTCTTGGAGAAGACAGATAGAAGCAGAGATGAAGATGATGGGGAAGACATGGAATGATCTTAAAAGAATGGCAAAAAACAGAACGACTTGGAAAGTGTTTGTTGAAGACCTATGCTCCACCAGGAGCTAAAAGGTAAAAGAAGAAAAAGACAGGGGTGGAGGGTACTAAAAATACACGAGTGGGGGGGGAACGCTGTCTAGGTTACACCGGCTAGCAAGGACGCCGACAATGCCTGGAAGTATTACTGCAGCTTCGCATTTTTATGCATTCATTTGCATTTTTTTTGCCTTAACCCCTGTCATTATTGACCAATAAATTTACTCTTTTAATATGGAAAAAGTCAGTAAAAATGTACAAATAATGCATTCAATCACTATCATCTTGAAAGCAGCTATGAGTATTCGAATAATTCTTTCACCAGACAGTAGGGTATTTCCTGACTTTTCACCTCACATATATAAATAGTAATACAAGTCATGTGACATCTTCAGGAAAATGCATTAAAGTGCATGTCCCTTTAGCCAATTTCCGATAATGGCGGTGATGTAGAAAATAATTGAATTTGGCTTTTCATAGCTCCCGGATGTTACCAGATTCAATTTAGCAAAGTCCCTATGGAATCTTGTGTTTGATGTGGATGGTTCATTGGTTATACCTGATGAAGACTCTTGTCAAAACATTGTCTTTGTTAGTTTAGCTGCTCGACTCTATTTGTGTTTATTTTATTTAAGAAGTCACTATGACAGCAATCTTGTGTTTGATGTGGATGGTTCATTGGTTATACCTAATGAAAACTCTTGTCAAAACATTGTCTTTGTTAGTTTAGCTGCTCGACTCTATTTTGTGTTTATTTTATTTAAGAAGTCACTATGACAGCAATCTTGTGTTTGATGTGGATGGTTCATTGGCTATATCTGATGAAAACTCTTGTCAAAACATTGTCTTTGTTAGTTCTCGACTCTATTTTGTGTTTATTTTATTTAAGAAGTCACTCAAACTCAACTGCTTCACTTGTGTGTGACAAATACTGGCTGTATCCCTACCTGACTTTTATAAAGATTCCTCCCAAAATTATTAAAAACATACTTATAGCTAGACAGCCCGTGACTATAGGAATCAATAAATACCTCATTCATGTCCGTTTGTCAATTATACAAGGAGTTTGCAATTTCTAAGAATTTTTTTATAAAGTTAAAGACTCCCTTAAAGTCCTAGTTTAGGGACATAAAGTGAGCTTCCCCTTAGTTGGTGGCACAACAAAACTAGAGTGGTTCTCAAATACTTAAAATTGTCAATATTCGACTCGGAAACATAGACTATTACTTTACTGCTAAACCTAAAATAAGTCATTTGTATCTCCTATTGATACTGACATGGTCTGTACTGTTGATATTGACATGGGCTGTACTGTTGATACTGACATGGTCTGTACTGTTGATATTGACATGGGCTGTATTGTTGATATTGACATGGTCTGTATTGTTGATATTGACATGGGCTGTACTGTTGATATTGAACAATTTATCATTTGTTTTTATTGTAAAATCACTGACCAAAATCTACATGAACTCTATTATTGAAATAAATATGACCTTTGACATCATTACACATGGTCGGTAGCCAGCAATCATAAGTCAATATGTTGGTAATATATCAGTGTTTCATGCTAGATGTTATTTTGCTGAACAGCTTCTCTCGTGGCTGAATCTGCCAATATTGAATAGACAAATCCATCTCCAGAATGAACAAGATGTATTCGTGATGCCTGGCCTCATCAATCCCCTGCACCTTTTGTCTTCTGATTTTAACATCTCTTTCTTGAATGTTGCTGTACCATGTATCCATGAAGCCTGGCCTCATCTATCTCCTGCACCTTTTGTCTTCTGATTTTAACATCCCTTTCTGGAATGTTGCTGTACCATTTATTATTTCTGTTCATGTGCTATGATCTGATGCCAGATTTTCCTAATTTCTTTCACTGAGGAGAAAAGACAAAAATATATATAGAAAAAAATGTTATGATTCAAGTAACAAGTGGACACCACAAATCAGAACGATGTTTTGGTGCAAAGGCCTTCAACAGGAACAAACGTACAACACACATACAAATATGATGTATTTAAAATACAAAATAAAAAATTTAAGAAATCGAACTAGAAAGAGAAATGAAAAGTAAAGGAGAATAAAATGTTAATAAAAAGTTCCCTGTAAGATCTAAGAAAAATCTTTCTTCTGAAAGAACGGAAATGCGCACTGGGTGCATGTGGGTACACAAAAGTGAAAATGTGTAGTATGTTTGTTCCTATTGAAGGCCTTTGTGCCGAAACGTTGTTCTGATTTGTGTTGTCCACTTGTTACGTGAAGCTTTAACCATATCATTTTTTCTATATTTGTTCATTTCTCCTCACTGTTAACTTCCTTTTTAAGATGCTTGCCCTGAAGAGGGACTCGGCAAGTTACACTTGTGAGCTCTGACTTATCACAGCCCTTGATGATGATGATCCGTACACATTTGTACCCCCTTTCACACTCATCCACCTTTATCCTCTAGGTGCTGTGATGTGTTGGCTCATGACTTCTCAGGCTAAAGCGCTCGCTAGTGCTGCCTTCTATCTTGGACAGGAGCCTGGCTAAAGAAACCCTGATCATGGGGTTGACTCCAACAGCTTTGAGATTAACCCCAGACGGCATGTTCTGCTGGATGAGTACAGACCAAACAATAGCTTTGAACTTACTTCAAGATATGTCCCACTGGGCAAGTACAGATGGAGTCCGAATGACACGCTGGGGTTCTCAAAGGTCAGTCTCTGACTGTTATGTTTGTCTCAGCTCTTGATTATGAATATTCCTGGAATCTGATATCACTTCTAATTGTTTTTTACCACTATTCCTATCAATCGTCTAGGTCTATTTATAATCTCTCCATTACTTAGGTCTATTTTTAACTTCTCTACTAGCTAAGGTATATTTCTAATTTGTCTTCTAGCTAGGGCTATTTTTAATCTTTCTACTAGATAGATCTATTTCTAATCTTTCTTTGATCTATTTCTACTAATAATCTATTTCTAATTCTCTCTACTAGCTGGATCTATTTCTAATCTGTCTACTAGATAGATCTATTTCAAATCAGTCAGAGCCATGCCCGGATGATGCTTGACGCCTAGACAAGATCATCATGTGGTACCAGATGAGCTTCAAACCAAGGAAGTCATGGAGCATCATCATCACCAAGGAAGTCACATTCAGTGTAGCAGACCAAAGGATCCCAACTGTCTGCATGGAGCCAATGAAGAGTCTAAGCTGAGTGTATGACACGTCATGGTAGGACATGAAAGCTGACCAGAGAGTAAGAGAGATGGTAGATCAAGGGCTATATATCATTGACCGGAGCAGACTTTTAGGAAAGTTCAAAATCTGGTGGCTTCAATTCACGTTAATACCTTAACTAAAAAAAAAAAAAAAAAGTAAAGTGCCCCCGTCACGCTACGTGGCGTATAGGGAATATGGTGTTAGTGACCATAAATTTTTATAGACCTTTGGCTCATGATTTTTGGGGTAATGTGGTCGGTATTACGCCCCTGCCGCTTTACTTTCACGGAAAAAAAATTCGGTACCCATTAAAGGCTGGATGAACCTGGAAGTTGTCGGTTGGTATCGAACCCTGCCTCTGGTCCTTTGTAGTCCAGTTCAATAACCACTGAGCTATCACAGCTCCAATACCTTAACTGCTAAGGCATATTCTCTTCTTCTTTCCTTCTCATTTGTCTTTCAGCATCGAGGGGAGATAAATAATTTGCGGTCTTTCGCTCTTCTGTTCACCTTTGCTGCTGTTATGTTTCCTAGTGCTTCTAATATTCCATCATATCCATCTTTTTCGTGGTCGACCCTTGGGTCTGGTGTTCTCACATTTGCTGAAGGCTCGTTGTGTTCTTTTGATCTTTCTGCCTTGTCATGTGGCCAAACCATTTTATCTGTTGTTTCCTTATATATTCTATGGCGAGGGCTATTCCTAGCTTTTTTCTCAGTTCTTCATTTCTGATCTTATCTCTCAGGCTGTATACTGTCATTAGTCTAACACATTTCCATCTCAGTAGAGGTTATTTTTTCTTATTGTTCTTGCATCTAGGGTACAGGTCTGGCATTGGTAGCACAACGTTGGGATGAAGATTGGATTGTAGAGTGCTCATTTTTCCTCCAGAGTTATTTCCTTGTTGGACAGTAGTTAAGGTCTATTCTGATATATGAAATCAGCTCAAATAAATACTCTTACTTTTCTGTTTTTGAGTAATTGATGTTTCAAGCCAGGCCTCGCTGCTGAGACCAGCGATGGTTGCCACAGAAATAACTTACAAATAAAACATCAATTGGAGCAGGCAAGATTTGAACTCACACCTTTGTCTTGAGAGAGCAGTGTCTTGCCTGGAAACCAACCAGTCCCCCTAACTTGGAATGTCATATGGTACCGTTGCGGCTCAGCTACATAATCAGATCTATGTATGACCTTTTACCATCAGCCTGCAACCTTGTGAATTGGGAAAACAGATGACAATCGATGTCCTCTCTGCAGTAGAAGACAGATGGTGGAGCATGTTCTTCCCTTATGTAAGAGAGATGGTGGTGCATGTTCTTCCCTCATGTAAGACATATGGTTGAGCATGTTCTTCCTTCATGTAAGACAGATGGTGGAGCATGTTCTTCCCTCATGTAAGACAGATGGTGGAGCATGTTCTTCCCTCATGTAAGGTAGATGGTGGAGCATGTTCTTCCCTCATGTAAGGTAGATGGTGGAGCATGTTCTTCCCTCATGTAAGACAGATAGTGGAGCATGTTCTTCCCTCATGTAAGACTTATGGTGGAGCATGTTCTTCCCTCATGTAAGACAGATGGTGGAGCATGTTCTTCTCTCATGTAAGACAGATGGTGGAGCATGTTCTTCTCTCATGTAAGACTTATGGTGGAGCATGTTCTTCCCTCATGTAAGACTTATGGTGGAGCATGTTCTTCCCTCATGTAAGACTTATGGTGGAGCATGTTCTTCCCTCATGTAAGACAGATGGTGGAGAATGTTCTTCTCTCATGTAAGGTAAATGGTGGAGCATGTTCTTCCCTCATGTAAGGTAGATGGTGGAGCATGTTCTTCCCTCATGTAAGGTAGATGGTGGAGCATGTTCTTCCCTCATGTAAGACAGATAGTGGAGCATGTTCTTCCCTCATGTAAGACTTATGGTGGAGCATGCTCTTCCCTCATGTAAGACTTATGGTGGAGCATGTTCTTCCCTCATGTAAGACAGATGGTGGAGCATGTTCTTCTCTCATGTAAGACTTATGGTGGAGCATGTTCTTCTCTCATGTAAGACTTATGGTGGAGCATGTTCTTCCCTCATGTAAGGTAGATGGTGGAGCATGTTCTTCCCTTATGTAAGGTAGATGGTGGAGCATGTTCTTCCCTCATGTAAGACAGATAGTGGAGCATGTTCTTCCCTCATGTAAGACTTATGGTGGAGCATGTTCTTCCCTCATGTAAGACTTATGGTGGAGCATGTTCTTCCCTCATGTAAGACAGATGGTGGAGCATGTTCTTCTCTCATGTAAGACTTATGGTGGAGCATGTTCTTCTCTCATGTAAGACTTATGGTGGAGCATGTTCTTCCCTCATGTAAGACATATGGTGGACCATGTTCTTCTCTCATGTAAGACAGATGGTGGAGCATGTTCTTCTCTCATGTAAGATAGATGGTGGACCATGTTCTTCTCTCATGTAAGATAGATGGTGGACCATGTTCTTCTCTCATGTAAGACAGATGGTGGAGCATGTTCTTTCCTCATGTGAGACAGATGGTGGAGCATGTTCTTCCCTAATGTAAGACAGCACTAGGCCAAGGGTGGCATACTTAGTAACACAACAAGGTGCTGCTTGAATTGGCTGCCACCGTGGACGGGGCATGGATGAAGACCAACACTTAAAGTTCAACCATCTACAACAAAAACACGAGGGAAACACATGTTTTTAGAGTTGGACAGGCCACCCACACACCCCACCTCCCCCCAAGCAAACAATTGGAATGACTCAACGAACCTGGACATTACAAATAACTGGGAGATGACTGTTGGCCTCCCATGGAAGTACCTAGAGTGCATCAAGAGATCTCAAATTTATCTGGACATTACAAATAACTGGGAGATGACTGTTGGCCTCCCATGGAAGTACCCAGAGTGCATCAAGAGATCTCAAATGTATCTGGACATTACAAATAACTGGGAGATGACTGTTGGTCTCCCATGGAAGTACCTAGAGTGCATCAAGAGATCTCAAGTGTATCTAGACATTACAAATAACTAGGAGATGACTGTTGGCCTCCCATGAGAGTACCTAGAGTGCATCAAGAGATCTCAAATGTATCTGGACATTACAAATAACTGGGAGGTGACTGTTGGCCTCCCATGGAAGTACCCAGAGTGCATCAAGAGATCTCAAATGTATCTGGACATTACAAATAACTAGGAGATGACTGTTGGCCTCCCATGGAAGTACCCAGAGTGCATCAGGAGATCTCAAATGTATCTGGACATTACAAATAACTGGGAGGTGACTGTTGGCCTCCCATGGAAGTACCCAGAGTGCATCAAGAGATCTCAAGTGTATCTAGACATTACAAATAACTAGGAGATGACTGTTGGCCTCCCATGAGAGTACCTAGAGTGCATCAGGAGATCTCAAATGTATCTGGACATTACAAATAACTAGGAGATGACTGTTGGCCTCCCATGGAAGTATCTAAAGTGCATCAAGAGATCTCAAATGTATCTGGACATTACAAATAACTGGGAGATGACTGTTGGCCTCCTATGGAAGTACCTAGAGTGTATCAAGAGATCTCAAATGCATCTGGACATTGCACTTTACACACTAGAATTTTCACTGTGGAAACTAGTTCCAGATGACTCATGACCTCCTCCCTCTACGACCTATTAAAGAGGCTAGGAATTAAGGGAATAATGCGAACAAGAGTAATGAAGGCTATTGCTGAGTCGGTGAAAAGTATCATGCTGACTCTGGTAAAACTGAGACATATCAACATTCTCAGAATAATCTGATGTTCAGATGATTAGGTGACTAATTTACACATCGACCGATCCTGACTCCCACGAAAGTCAACAGCATAACAACAGTTATATCCTTGAATATCCGAGGCACTGACAATAAGTGATAAAAAATAAATTATTTAAAATAGAAAAACTGCTGAACAGTAATCTTAGCCCACAGCCTGTAGTGTTTTTTGACTGATGTAGGATCAGTAACCTAGGCACCACAATCTTAGCCCACAGCCTGTAGTATTTTTAATAGATGCAAGATCAGTACTCCAGGCACTGCAATCCAGAAGAATGACACATCTGCAGACCTTATTGACTGAACTCTGCAAGCACCACAGGGTTGCCCTGCAGTGGATCCCATCTCACTGTGAAATACCAGGAAATGAGAAGCAGATTAGTTGGCAAAGGAAGGTGCAACAGGCACACAACCAGATGCACCGGTTACACACCATCAGAAGAAATAGATAATAAATTCAATCAGAAGACCACAAGCCCCAAATCAAAATGCCTGTCATAATATGAATAGATATGAACAAATTATCATTATATGCCTCAGAACAGGACATAATCGACTCCACAGTCACATGTATACAAAATTCAAGAATGGCACCTCAACTACATATACATGTGTTCAGGTGCCCAGACTGTTGAACACATACTCCAAGACCGCACTGAATGTAGTAGACTGAGGAAAATCCATTGGCTCATAGATAAACTACAGACAAAACTATATGGGCCACTACAAGAATTACAAAAGACAGTAACATTTATACAGGAAATGACATTGCAGATATAGCCAATACTTCAGGCGAATGAAAGATAGATAGGTGATCTACTTCTTCCTGCAGAATTAGGCCATGACAAAGGCAGTTTGTACGCAAGTCTATATAAAAGGATGTTCAAAATACAAACTATTTTAGACTTCTGCCACCACGTAGAGGACATCACTGTACTGGGTTGAGGCTAAGACAAGTAAGTATACAACCAGGTAGATGCTGTAGATTCGACCAGGAGTGTCGTGTAGAGTAAGGGTAGTTATGCTTTGTAGTTCAATGCAGCAGGAGGTTGACGTCATGACCCAGGCAAGCCAACCTTCCTTAGAGTGTCAGAAGCCAAAGGGGTCGAAACACTTGCTCGATGGGGATCTCCTGATGATCAGCTTGCTGCGAAGCTTTATATCGAGTTTACTATTAACTTTCTATAAACAAATCTTTGGGACCTTATTTTACTTTCTATAAACAGATCTCTGGGGCCTAATTTTACTTTCTATATCTCTGGGACCTAATTTTACTTTCTATAAACAGATCTGAAATAGAATTGGTATGTCAGAATGCATGAACTAGTGGGCTAAATTGACAGAACTAGTGGGTCCAAATGATTGAACTAGTGGATTGAAATTATATAACTAGTGGGTTAAAGTAGTAATGAAACTAGGTGGTTAAATTAATGATGGAACTAGTGAGTTAAAGCAATGGTGGAACTATTGGGTTAAAGTAATGGTGGAACTATTGGGTTAAAGTAATAGTGAAACTAGTAGGTTAAATTAATGATGGAACTAGCGAGTTAAAGTAATGGTGGAACTATTGGGTTAAAGTAATGGTGGAACTAGTGGGTTAAAGTGATGGTGAAACTAGTTGGTTAAAGTAATGGTAGAACTAGTGGGTCAAGATAATGATGTGACTCGGGACTAAAAATAATGCTAGAACTAGTGTTTGAAAATAGAGGTAGAACTTGTAGATGGAATGAAATGTAGAACCTTTATTTATTGAAAAGTAGAACTTGTAGATTGAATGGATGGAAGGTAAAACTGTGAGATTGGATGAAAGGTAGATCTGAGAAATTAAATGAATGGGAGAACTGGGAGATTGAATGAAAGGTAGAATTGGAAGATTGAATGAAAGGTAGAACTGGGAGACTGAATGAAATGTATAACTGGGAGATTGAGTGAATGGTAGAATTGGGAGATTGAATGAAAGGTAGAACTGTGAAACTGAATGAAAGGTAGATCTGAGAAATTAAATGAATGGTAGAACTGGGAGATTTAATAAAATGTAGAACTGGGAGATTTAATAAAATGTAGAACTGGGAGATTTAATAAAATGTAGAACTGGGAGATTGAATGAGAAGTACAACTTGTAGATTGAATGAAAGGCGGAACTGGGAGACTGAATGAAATATATAACTGGGAGACTGAATGAAATGTTTAACTGGGAGACTGAATGAAATGTATAACTGGGAGATTGAACAAAATGTAGAACTGGAGATTGAGTGAATGGTAGAATTGGGAGATTGAATGAAAGGTAGAACTGGGAGATTGAATGAATGGTAGAATTGGGAGATTGAATGAAAGGTAGAACTGTGAAACTGAATGAAAGGTAGATCTGAGAAATTAAATGAATGGTAGAACTGGGAGATTTAATAAAATGTAGAACTGGGAGATTGAATGAGAAGTACAACTTGGAGATTGAATAAAAGGTAGGAACTGGGAGATTGAATGAATGGTAGATCTGAGAAATTAAATGAATGGGAGATTGAATGAAAGGTAGAATTGGAAGAATGAATGAAAGGTAGAACTGGGAGACTGAATGAAATGTATAACTGGGAGATTGAGTGAATGGTAGAATTGGGAGACTGAATGAAAGGTAGTGGGTCAAAGTAATTGTGAGAACTAGATCAAAATAATGGTGCAACCAATGGTCCAAACAATGGTAGAACTAGTGGATGAAAATAGTTGTGGAACGAGTAGACAAAATAGTGGTGGAACTAGTGGATCAAAATAATGGTGGAACTGGTGGGTTAAAAATTGGTTGTAGTGGATCAAAATTAGGGGTCCATAAAATGTGAAATTAGTGGGTCAAAGTAGTGGTAGAAATGGGTCAAAATAATTGTGCAACTAGTGGGTGAAAATAGTGGTAGAACTAGTGGGTGAAAATAGTGGTAGAACTAGTGGGTGAAAATAGTGGTAGAACTAGTGGGTGAAAATAGTGGTAGAACTAGTGTGTAAAAATAATGCTGCAACTAGTGGGTCCAAAAAAATGGTAGAATTGGTGCTCAAAATAATGGTTCAACTAGTAGGTCCAAAAATGGTTGTAGCGGGTCAAAATAATTGTGCGACTAGTGGGTAAAAATAGTGGTGGAATTAGTGGACCAAAATAGTGGAGCTGTTGGGTCAAAATGATGTAGGAAGCAGTGGATCAAAATAATGATAGAAATAGTGGTTCATATAATGGCGGAAATAGCAGATCAAAATAATGGTGGAAGTAGCGGTTCAAAATAATGGTAGCAGTAGTTGGTGGAAATAAAGATTGTGCTAACTGGTGTATTGGTATAATGATAGAACAAGTGACTTGTGTGCTGAAATGATACAGATAATGTATGGAACTAGTGTTTGAACTAGTGGGTTCCATTAAAGGTAGTTTTTGTTTGAAATAAAGGTTGTACTAGTGGGTCTAAATAATGGTAGAATTTGTGTGGGGTGAAATAATATAGTTTGTGGTTTAAAATAATGGTAGAAAGTGTGTTAAAATAGTGGTAGAACTAGTGGATCACATTAGTGGTGGAAGATGTGGATTGAAATAATGTTGAAACTATGGGGTTGAAATAAGGTTAGAGCAAAGTGGATTGGAATAATAGTGGAACTAGTGGTTTAAGTAATAGTAGTGGATCAAAATAATGGTGGAACTAGTGGTCTAAGTAATAGTAGAGGATCAAAATACTGGTGGAACTAATGGTTTAAGTAATAGTAGTGGATCAAAATAGTGGTGGAACTAGTGGTTTAAGTAATAGAAATGGATCAAAATAATGTTAGAACACGTGGTCTAAGTAATAGTAGTAGATCAAAATAATGGTGGAACAAGTTGTTTAAACTAATGTACTGGATTGAATTAATGGTGGAACTAGTGGTTTAAGCAATTTTTTAAAATAACTATCTTTACGACACACAACACCATTGCTGGTGTATGTTTGGGGGGGGGGGGTGGTAGGAAAATAGAACCAATGGTATAAAGGCTACATAGTCAAAGTAGTCGCCACAACATGAGACTAAGGATTTTTATATCACTCCTGATAGAAAAAATCCTTTGTCTACTGTTGGCTTTGAACACCGTACATCGGCTTTTCAGCCAGTAGAACAGTGCTTTTAGCAGCACGGCCACGCGTAACTCGTTTAAGTAATAGTTGTGGATGAAAATAATGTTGGTAGTAGTGGTATGTAAAATTAATTATAATAGTGGTAGGTAAAATTAATGGTAGTTGTGTTTTGTCAAAATAAGGGTTGAACTAGTGATGAAAATAATTATAGAACTGGTGAGTGAAATAATGGTGACACCAGTTGATCAAAATAGTGGTGAAACCAGTGGATCAAAATAGTGGTGGAACCAGTGGATCAAAATAGTGGTGGAACTAGTGCATCAAAGTAATGGCTCAACCGGTGGATCATAATAGTGGTGGAGCCAGTGGATCAAATAGTGGTGAAAACAGTGGATCACAATAGTGGTGGAACCAGTGCCACAAAATAGTGTGAAACCAGTGGATCACAATAGTGGTGGAACCAGTGGATCAAAATAGTGGTGGATCCAGTGGATCAAAATAGTGGTGGATCCAGTGGATCAAAATAGTGGTGGATCCAGTGGATCACAATAGTGGTGAAACCAGTGTATCAAAATAGTGGTGAAACCAGTGGATCACAATAGTGGTGGAACCAGTGGATCAAAATAGTTATGAAACCAGTGGATCACAATAGTGGTGAAACCAGTGGATCACAATAGTGGTGGAACCAGTGGATCACAATAGTGGTGAAACCAGTGGATCACAATAGTGGTGAAACCAGTGGATCACAATGGTGGTGGAACCAGTGGATCACAATGGTGGTGGAACCAGTGGATCAAATAGTGGTGAACCAGTGGATCACAATAGTGGTGAAACCAGTGTATCAAAATAGTGGTGCAACCAGTGTATCACAATAGTGGTGGAACCAGTGGATCACAATAGTGGTGGAACCAGTGGATCACAATAGTGGTGGAACCAGTGGATCACAATAGTTGTGGAACCAGTGGATCAAAATAGTGGTGAAAAAAGTGAATCAAAATAGTGGTGAAACCAGTGGATCAAAATAGTGGTGGAACCAGTGGATCAAAATAGTGGTGGAACCAGTGGATCACAATAGTGGTGGAACCAGTGGATCACAATAGTGGTGGAACCAGTGGATCACAATAGTGGTGGAACTAGTGGATCATAATAGTTATAGAACTAGTGTATCAAAGTAATGGCTCAACCGGTGGATCAAAATAGTTGTAGAACTAGTGCATCAAAGTAATGGCTCAACCAGTGGATCATAATAATTGTAGAACTAGTGCATCAAAGTAATGGCTCAACCGGTGGATCATAGTAGTGGCAGAAATTTAGGATTAAAATAGTCGCGGAGGTAGCAGATCAGAATATTGGCAGAACTAGTAGATTGAAATAATGTTAGTTGTAGGATAAAATATTGATAGAACTAGTGAGTGGAAATAATGATAGAAATTACTAGTCTGTAGGAATAATGACTAGTGACTTTTATGTAAAAAGATATTGTATGAAACTGGTGGGTTCAGTTAATGGTAGAACGTTTTGTTTGAAATAATGTTTGTACTAGTGGATCTCAATAATTGTTGTACTAATGGGTCTCTATAATGGTTGAATGTGTGTGTGATGATATAATTGTGGAACCAGTGGTTTGAAATAATATAATTTGTGGATCAAAATAATGTTAGAATAATGATTTAACTAGTGGATAACGTTAATGGTGGAAGAAATTGATTGAAAAAGTGTATACCTCAAAGAAGTTTTATTATTAAAACATTATTATACTACAGCTAGTTAGCCCTGAGGAGCCACGATAGCTCAGTGGTTAGTGAACTGGACTACAAAGGACAAGAGGCAGGGTTCGATCCCAACCGACGGCTTCCAGTTCACCCAGCCTTTAATGGGTACCGTTTTTTTTCCTGGGAAAGTAAAGCGGCACAGGCGTAATACCGACCACATTACCCCAAAAGTCATGTGCCGAGGGTTTGTAAAATTTATGGTCACTAACACCATATCCCGTGTGTTACCGGGGCCTCATTATGTGGGAAGTAAAGAACAGTGACACTGTGACCTTCCAGGCATGTCGTAAGAGGCGACTAAGGAGGCTGATCGATGACTTGACAAGCTGTCATTGTAAAAATCATTGTTATGGAAACAGAACCATAGATTTTAGAAGCAGTGATCTCTGCAATATGTGCCACTTCGGCACGCAGGGGTTTCTGTTTTTGAGATTGTAGTTCTGCCCTATGTGCCGTCTTCAGCTCGAAAGGACAATAGATAGATAGAGAACACCATATTCCCTATATGCCACTTGGCATTACGGGGGTACTTTACTTTTACTTACTCATTCACTTCCCTACGTCAAATATCAAATTAAGATACAAATTTTTAGATGTTTTGTTATCACTTAGACTCCTTAAAGTACATAATTTGATAAACTAAAAAAAATATGTATTATTTACATCATAGCTAGACAGACCATGAATGGCATAACATCATTTAAGGCGGTGCTGTAGCAAAACTTGGAAGAGAAAACAAACTCTTGGAAAAAAAAAGATAGAAAACCCTGTGGGCCCGACTTGTTCATTCTGTGGCCAAGTGTGTTTGTCAAACATTGGTAGAAACAGCCACGAGTGAGGCTATTCGACAAAAACAAGACTTCAAAATACACAATAGCCTCCACTAAACAGTCTGACAAGAAGAAAAGGGCCATAAACACAAATGTTATAATTTCTGTGAGTAAAAGTGAACTTTAATAAATTTTAAAAAGTGGTTTTAATTTTGTTAAATTTGTCTTGCAAGTTGAACTATATTTTTGTGCTCACAGTGCCAGTAAAAGTGACAGTCATAAACACTGGGCAATTGGGACAACGGCTGCTATTTTAGCAAATTTGCAAGATGAACTGAAACTAAAGACATTGCAATGTCGGCGCCGTTACATAACTATTTTTATAGCAAAAATCCAGAAATCTAGAAATCCAAACTGATTATTAAAAATCACATCTAAAACTAAACACTCATAAACCGATGATAAACAACACTTTTTACTAAATACTAATAAATCAATAATAATCACATCTAAAACTAAACACTCATAAACCGATGATAAACAACACTTAAAACTAAATACTAATAAATCAATAATAATAAACACATCTAAAACTAAACACTCATAAACCGATGATAAACAACACTTAAAACTAAATACTAATAAATCAATAATAATAAATACATCTAAAACTAAACACTCATAAATCAATGATAAACAAATAAGATAGTTATAAACAAAACTATACAATGAAACTGATAATAAGCTGCAAATTTCACAAAATTGAAAATGTCAAAAAAATTATTATATTCACATTTACTCAAGAGAAATAAAAAAAATGTATATTATTTTATCAACAAAATTATAGGTGTTCACTGTTAATATGAGAGATTAAATGTTGTGAATTGTAAGTGCATCGTAAAATATATCACCACGGCAAGCACAAAAACAGAACTAATCCAATACGAATATAACAAAAATGCAACGGTTAAAAAAAATAGCACTCCCAGAAATGATGAAATTGTATTTTTGTATAAAATATAGGTGTTCATTGTTATAAAGTAAAAAGTAAAGTGCTCCCATCACACCAAGTGGCGTGTAGGGAATATGGTGTTAGTGACCATATAATTTACAGACCTTCGACCCAATTTTTGGGGTAATGTGGTCAGTATAACGCCCGTGCCGCTTTACTTTCCCAGAAAAAAATCTGGTGCCCATTAAAGCTGGGTAAACCTGGAAGCCGTCGGTCAGGATCGAACCCTACCTCTTGTCCTTTGTAGTCCAGTTCACTAACCACTGAGCTTTCGAAGTTCCCATTCATTGTTAATAAGAGAGATTAAATGTTGTGAATTGGGTGGATCGTAAGATTAAGTATATAGTCATGGTGTAATTTTTCTTGGAGCGCCGGGTTTGACAAACATTCCTGTCAGACTTTGCGGGAGGAATTTCTGTATTTATCTAGTTCATCAAAGTATGTAATATAAGGAGTGAAAACAAAACACCTAAAAATGTATATCTTAATTTGATATTTGACGTACGGAAGTGAATGAAGTATTAATAGGTTGCTAAAGTCAAGGTTTAATTTTAATTATGTTTAATAGAAAATTTAGTTATAGGTGGGACATTATTTCCACACAAAAATATTCACAAAACAACATGGATATCTCCTGATGATAGAACATCAAATCAAATTGACCACCTATGTATTAAACAAATTATTCAGATCATCATTAATAGATGTAAGAGCTTACAGAGGTGCTGATGTTAATAGTGACCACAACCTGTGCATTGGGAAAATAAGATTAAAATTTAGAAACCAACAGAAGAGGTCAATTACACATAAAATTGATAGTCATAAACTGAAAGATGAAGCCATGAAGGAAAAGTTTAACATAGAGCTAAGTAAGTGTTACACAGCACTCTGTGAAATAGACTTAGATATCAATGAAATGTGGGACTCACAGAGCAAAATACTAATGACAGCCGCAGAAGCAAGTGCTGGACTGAAGAAAATGGAAAAACGAGCTTGGATCTCAGACACCACGTGGAAATACATCAAAGAAAGAAGAGAAGCGAAGAGAGCCATGACTAATGTAAAGACAGATCTTGGAAAGGTTCTGGCAAAAGCAACATACAAAGAATTAGACAACAAAGTGAAAATTCAGCAAGAAGAGATACAAGAGCTTATTTAGACAACTTGGCAGAGAAAGCAGAGACAGCTGCAAGTACAGGAGACAGCAGAACTCTTTATACTGTACAAAAGATGCTGACAAACACCTATACATCCAGTGGAACACCAATTCTAGACAAATCTAGATTAATGCTAACAACAAGCGCAGACATAAAAGCCCGTTGGGCGGAACACTTCAAAGAAATTCTTAACTGTCCACTACCCACAGTTTAATAGATTTTGAAGCTGAAACACCAGCAGCAGAATTAGATGTAAATTTAGATGACTTCACCTTGAGTGAAATAGAAACCACCTTAAAGCTTATGACCAATAACAAGGCTGCTGGAGAGGATAAGTTAACAGCTGAGATCCTCAAGGCAATTGATAGCCATAATCTAATACATCTCCAAAAAATGTTCAACATCATTTGGAAAACAGAGAAGACGCCTCATAAATGGAAAAAAGGAATCATTGTTAAGATCCCAAAAAAGGGCAATCTTAGAGATTGTAACAACTGGAGAGGCGTGACACTTTTGTCAGTTGCCTCAAAGTTATTCTGCAAAATCATCCTAAATAGAATAAAGGATTCAATAGATACAGTAATGCGTGAAGAACAGGCTGGGTTTAGAAAAGGGAGAAGCTGTCTTGACCACATTTTCACTCTACGACTTATATTGGAGGAACACATTGAAAAGCAAAAACCTTTGTACTTAACTTCATCAACTTCAAAAAAGCATTTGATAGTATTCATAGAGATTCTTTGTGGAAAATTCTGAAGCAATATGGTTTACCATCAAAAATCATAAATATTATTAAAGTCATGTATGATGGTTACACATGTGCAGTTCGAACAGAGGAAGGACTGAGCGAATGTTTCCCAATAGAAACTGGGGTTAAACAAGGATGTATTTTATCGCCCTTGTTATTTGGAATTGTTATGGACTTCATAATGAAGAAATGCTGCACTGGTAATAAAGGCATCGAATGGATACAAGGAGACCATTTGGAGGACCTCGACTTTGCTGATGACATAGTTCTCATCAGCAGTCAGATAAAAACGATGCAGGAAAACACAAATGAACTATCATCAATAGCCAGCAAAATTGGGCTTGAGGTCAATCATGAAAAGACTAAAGTCATGAAAAGTTTAATTCCAACAAGTGACAAAATATACATGGAAAACAAACCAGTAGAAGAGATCAATCACTTTATCTATCTTGGAAGTCACATTGATCGAGAAGGGGATACGAGCAAAGAAATTAGAATCAGAATAGCTAAAGCAGCAATGTCTTTCAGAAGCCTTGAAAAGTTGTGGAAATCAAAACTCATTAGCACAAACACAAAACTTAGGCTATTCAAATCAAATGTACTATCAACCCTTACGTATGCGTGTGAAAGCTGGAAAACAACAAGAGATATAGAAACAAAGTTGAACGCATTCGAAAATAAATGTCTAAGGAAAATACTTGGTATAGCATGGAACGAATTCAAAACAAACGAGGAAATTAGAGAAATCGCCAATCAACCACTAATATCTTCAGTAATAAAGAAAAGACGATGGTCATACGTTGGACATGTGATGAGAAGAGATATCGAATAGCAAAGCAAGCCCTCATATGGGAAACAACAGGTAAAAGAAAGAGGAAGACCCAGGGAGACACTGAGAAGAACATTGATGAGAGAGGCAAGAGCAGCAGGAGTCGGCTCCCTCAATGAGATAGAACTGCTTGCACAGAACAGAGACAGATGGCGAGATTTGATAAAATATCTTTAAAAGAAAACTGCTAGAACAAAAATTCATATAGGAGAAGGTGTATCTTGGTCTACGCCCTATGGGCCGGTTACGGCTCGAAAGGTCAATAGATAGATAGAAAGTCAAGGGCTGTCTAACTAAATGTAATATTTTAAATAAAAATTTCAGGTAAATTTGATAAAGGCCAGTTATATACAATAAAGTAGTACACACAATAAAAACTATAACCTATATTATCACAGCTATAATTACATACAGTACACATAGCATGTTGTAATTAAAGATGCACAGAATTGGATAATTATAATAAAATGTTGAAACTACAGATGGCTAAGACTTGAGAGAACATTTAATATGAAAGAGTTCATTTTGATGGTTTAAGGCCCAATGAAAGGGGTAACAAAAACAAACATGATAGGCAGATGGATAGTTAGGCAGATATGTGGTAGACAGCTAAGTAGGCAAACAACTAGGTAGACCATGAGGAAGAAATGTAGATACAAAAATTAATTGCTTACCTCACATTCCAAAACAGCATAAACTGTCATACAGTTCCACGTCGCATTGAAAGATATAGTTGGACACATCGAGGAGGACACAAAGATGATGAATGGGGGCAAGATGTGCAGCAATCTACCAAGGCTGGTCACAGACTGAAATAGATACAAATAAGCTAATTTAAAATCAAACCTAAAACTAGATAAATCAAAACAATTATGTCATGCCTACAATTAGATACATTTACAAATAATAACAAAGCCTAAACTTGATAAATATACAAACTGATAATTCACGCCTGTTCAGAACATGTTCTTTAACTGAAATGACCTAAGAGACGATGACACAAATGAGACCCTAAATTGATGCAAATTAATCCCTTTCCCTACAAAAATTCAGATGTTTCTAACTTACATTTCAGAATTGCTGTTTATGTAGCTTTCATTATCTTTTCCCATCTTTCCGCTATAAAAAGTTATTGTTTATGTAACGCTGCCAACTGCTTAGGTGATTTTTATAAAAGCCAATTCGATACGATATAGTAGTACACATGGTAAAAAAATTTTAACATTATCATGGCTATAATTACATTATGTACAATATCATGCTGCAATTTGATACAAATACAGCCAATAATTTGTGAGTATACCGTACACATCATAGAACCGATATTTAAAAGTTCACCTACTTTCAATCACCTGATATGATAGATATATGATGCCTCGTATATATGCCTCGCCTGGCATTATTGACGAGGAAAGTATGCAGTTTCCACACAAAACAAGCCCATAATTTCCACCTTGAAGTTTATAAAATGAAAATTGACTCCAAATGATGGCTCCAAACGATGTTGTTATTGCTATTGGAAAAGCATGAGTAGTGTGAAGTTATTTGAATGTCCCGGATGTAAACATGCACAGGATGTAAGCTACCGGATGTAAACATTAAATTTCTGTGATTTTCGGTTACAACACAGTCACAACCAGAAAATAGGAATATGATAGTTGTAATATGATTATTATTTAATAATAATAATTATGAAAAAAAAAAATCAAAACGAAAGGTTGAGGGCCCAGCATCGAACACTACTGAAGGTCATGCCTAGTTCATGAACGACTAGGCGCAGGCTTGCCCAACACACAGACGTGCCGATTGCAATCTCAGACACTAAGAACGTTAGCTATTAACTACCGCCCGACCACGCATTTTCGTCCCATCCAACTTCCAACGAGCACTTTTACTTAAACGACATAAAGGGAGATAACAATCCTCAGACCCTAAGCTGTGTGACATCACGAGTGTATGTCACATTGTGTCGCTGAGCAGGCGACACTGGATTGTACCTTGAACCCCGGCGAGGGGCGTCTAATCGTTTCCGGAAGCGGCCAGTTCCTATGGAAATCAAACACTAGCTGTTCCCATAGACATTATATAGTAAAAAATGGTTTGCTTATATACCGCACTTTGCACCACATGTAGATTTTTGGCGCTGTTTAGTAGTTTGCATACACGCATCGCGAAAATATAATTTTCTCAGCAGTTTGACCCAGTTTTGGTGCAGAAAGGTACAAAATAGTATTAGAATTGTATTCAAATGCTAAAAAGTAAATATAAAATATTTCATGTCAAATTTATGAAATATTGTGGACTGTGGCATTTTTAAAAGAGTTATCGCCCTTTATGAAATAGGGAAATGCTGTTTGAGGCAATTACCGGATGTAAACGTGCAACCGGATGTAAACATTGGAATTCTGCTTTTGTGAGTTTTAGTTCAGTTCACGGCCAAAATTTAACAAAACCGTTAAATAATATTAGATGTCCTGTTCTAAATAAAATATTTCCTTCAAGTTCCGTCATATAACTATTTCAGTCTATTAATGTACTGCATGCAAATTTTGGGTACGTAAATTATTTCTTATAGCTTATTTTACAAATTAATATAGAAGAACAAGAACATATTTTTGTGTGGTTTTTACCGGCTCAGATTTAGTCAGAAGACAAAAACCAATCTTTCAATTATGTTAAAATATATTTTAAAAATTGTTTTCCTCTTTATGATGGAATAAAGTAATTTAACCATATTTTTGAAATTCAATTTCATAATTTCTGTGAGTAGAAGTGAAAGTTATTAATTTTCTTTCACTGTTTCATTTTTACTTTCTTTTTTACCTTTTCATTTTTGTTGTTTTAGCATGTGGAATAGGTCAATGTATTTTTAATTTGATAACCACATCAGTGACCATACACGGTTTAATATTTTTACAATCTGCCTAGTTCACATTTAATTTCTCTTAACAATGAACACCTATGTGTGTTGAAACAAATACGCAATTTCATAATTTCTGTGAATTAAAGTAATTTTTGTCACCGTTTCATTTTTGTTATATTTGCACCTGGAGTAGGACTATGTTTTTGTGCTTTCTGCACCATAAGTGATTTAATATTTTACGGTCCACTTAATTCACAACATTGAATCATATAAACAGTGAACACCTATAATTTTGTTATAAAATAATATGCATTTTATAAATTGTGTGCAACAGTTTAGGCTTTTGTTATTATTTGTAAATGTATCTAATTGTAGCCGTGACTAATTACAAGTTTTGGATATCTAGTTTCTGCTATAATTTTCAATTATCAGTTTATTTGTATCTATTTCAGTCTGTGACCAGCCTTTGTAGATTGCTGCACGTCTTGCCCGCATTCATCATCTTTGTGTCTTCCTTGATAAAGTATGTTTCCTTCAAGTTCCGTCATAACACTTCTAGACGTTATCTATTAATGTACTGCATGCACATTTTGGGTACGTAAATTATTTCTTTATAGCTTATTTTACAAATTAATATAGAAGAACAAGAACATATTTTTGTGTGGTTTTTACCGGCTCAGATTTAGTCAGAAGACAAAAACCAATCTTTCAATTATGTTAAAATATATTTTAAAAATTGTTTTCCTCTTTATGATGGAATAAAGTAATTTAACCATATTTTTGAAATTCAATTTCATAATTTCTGTGAGTAGAAGTGAAAGTTATTAATTTTCTTTCACTGTTTCATTTTTACTTTCTTTTTTACCTTTTCATTTTGTTGTTTTAGCATGTGGAATAAGTCAATGTATTTTTAATTTGATAACCACATCAGTGACCATACACGTTTATTATTTTTACAATCTGCCTAGTTCACATTTAATTTCTCTTAACAATGAACACCTATGTGTGTTGAAACAAATACGCAATTTCATAATTTCTGTGAATTAAAGTAATTTTTTGTCACCGTTTCATTTTTGTTACATTTGCACCTGGAGTAGGACTATGTTTTTGTGCTTTCTGCACCATAAGTGATTTAATATTTTACGGTCCACTTAATTCACAACATTGAATCATATAAACAGTGAACACCTATAATTTTGTTATAAAATAATATGCATTTTATAAATTGTGTGCAACAGTTTAGGCTTTTGTTATTATTTGTAAATGTATCTAATTGTAGCCGTGACTTATTACAAGTTTTGGATATCTAGTTTCTGCTATAATTTTCAATTATCAGTTTATTTGTATCTATTTCAGTCTGTGACCAGCCTTTGTAGATTGCTGCACGTCTTGCCCGCATTCATCTTTGTGTCTTCTTTGATAAAGTATGTTTCCTTCAAGTTCCGTCATAACACTTCTAGACGTTATCCTCTATTAATGTACTGCATGCACATTTTGGGTACGTAAATTATTTCTTTATAGCTTATTTTACAAATTAATATAGAAGAACAAGAACATATTTTTGTGTGGTTTTTACCGGCTCAGATTTAGTCAGAAGACAAAAACCAATCTTTCAATTATGTTAAAATATATTTTAAAATTGTTTTCCTCTTTATGATGGAATAAAGTAATTTAACCATATTTTTGAAATTCAATTTCATAATTTCTGTGAGTAGAAGTGAAAGTTATTAATTTTCTTTCACTGTTTCATTTTTACTTTCTTTTTTACCTTTTCATTTTGTTGTTTTAGCATGTGGAATAAGTCAATGTATTTTTAATTTGATAACCACATCAGTGACCATACACGTTTATTATTTTTACAATCTGCCTAGTTCACATTTAATTTCTCTTAACAATGAACACCTATGTGTGTTGAAACAAATACGCAATTTCATAATTTCTGTGAATTAAAGTAATTTTTTGTCACCGTTTCATTTTTGTTACATTTGCACCTGGAGTAGGACTATGTTTTTGTGCTTTCTGCACCATAAGTGATTTAATATTTTACGGTCCACTTAATTCACAACATTGAATCATATAAACAGTGAACACCTATAATTTTGTTATAAAATAATATGCATTTTATAAATTGTGTGCAACAGTTTAGGCTTTTGTTATTATTTGTAAATGTATCTAATTGTAGCCGTGACTTATTACAAGTTTTGGATATCTAGTTTCTGCTATAATTTTCAATTATCAGTTTATTTGTATCTATTTCAGTCTGTGACCAGCCTTGGTAGATTGCTGCACGTCTTGCCCGCATTCATCATCTTTGTGTCTTCCTTGATAAAGTATGTTTCCTTCAAGTTCCGTCATAACACTTCTAGATGTTATCTATTAATGTACTGCATGCACATTTTGCGTACATACATTAGTCTTTATAGCTTATTTTACAAATTAATTTAGAAGAACAAGAACATATTTTTGTGTGGTTTTTTACCGCTCAGATTTAGTCAGAAGACAAAAACCAATCTTTCAATTATGTTAAAATATATTTTAAAATTGTTTTCCTCTTTATGATGGAATAAAGTAATTTAACCATATTTTTGAAATTCAATTTCATAATTTCTGTGAGTAGAAGTGAAAGTTATTAATTTTCTTTCACTGTTTCATTTTTACTTTCTTTTTTACCTTTTCATTTTGTTGTTTTAGCATGTTGAATAAGTCAATGTATTTTTAATTTGATAACCACATCAGTGACCATACACGATTTATTATTTTTACAATCTGCCTAGTTCACATTTAATTTCTCTTAACAATGAACACCTATGTGTGTTGAAACAAATACGCAATTTCATAATTTCTGTGAATTAAGTAATTTTTTGTCACCGTTTCATTTTTGTTACATTTGCACCTGGAGTAGGACTATGTTTTTGTGCTTTCTGCACCATAAGTGATTTAATATTTTACGGTCCACTTAATTCACAACATTGAATCATATAAACAGTGAACACCTATAATTTGTTATAAATAATATGCATTTTATAAATTGTGTGCAACAGTTTAGGCTTTTGTTATTATTTGTAAATGTATCTAATTGTAGCCGTGACTTATTACAAGTTTTGGATATCTAGTTTCTGCTATAATTTTCAATTATCAGTTTATTTGTATCTATTTCAGTCTGTGACCAGCCTTGGTAGATTGCTGCACATCTTGCCCGCATTCATCACTTTGTGTTTCCTCGATGTTGTTCGTCCACTGCTCTCTCTTTTCGTGCGACATGACACTGTATGACAGTTTATGCTGTTTTGGGATGTAAGGTGAGAAATTTTTATTTCTTCTATCCACATGTCTTCCACATGTGTCTTACACGTAGTGTCTGCACAGTTGTCTGTCTGCCACATACTTGCCTAATT